>JANSTX010035864.1:0-13478 GCA_027564355.1 Penthetria funebris | reverse complement strand
GTACATGTGAAATGTTGGATATGAGAAACAAAGAACAAATATATAAAACTTCATCACGAATATAAATAAATATTGGCCATATTACGATATATTTTTAATAAACGTGAGGATTGACATCAAACAAAAATTATGTAACTAATATATATATATATATAAATAACCGTATATATAAATAGGTGTTCTATTTTATATTTCGGATATTGCATTAGTTTCTTTCAAATTATTTATTTTCTAAATTAAATTTTTGACGAAATATGTTCATCGTTATATTTACATATATTGTTATAAACTTGAACTATGGCGAATGTACTGGTCTAATGGACTAACATCTAGGTTACTCTATACATCTTAATATCCGTTCATCTTTAATTTCAATTATAACATTATCATAACCTTTTTTCTAAAGTTGAAACGCACGCGATCACATGCTAAATATTGTGTCGACATCGTATCCATATCGTAGTGCCATCCTCTGCACTCACATGGTTGTTCAAAAAGATATGCAAATTATCAATTCATTTCTTTTGGCGTCAAGTCTAAAATACCATGACTAAATGGATTTATTTAATTTACCTCCATTATACATATATTTTCCACGTACACAATTTATTCAGTTTGCCAATACGATTTTAAATTTAAAATTACAACATTTTATTGCTTAATATCAAAGAACTTAAATATTTCAAAATTATATATATATTAGGTCAATATAATAATAATCGCCAGTTATTTTGATATATGCAAATAGTGTAATTTTCATATGGTTTCATATGGTCAGTATAACTTAATATAGAGTAAGTCAACTTCACCTTTAACTCCACACGGTGATCATAAAATATAGAGCTAATTATATGTTAAATGTGTCTATTTGACCGAAAAGAGGGTGTTTGTTCATTTAACAGAATTATTTAAATGTAAAATAACTGGAATATAATCTTTGATTCTATATTTTTTGGAAAAGAAAGTTATAAAACTTTTTATATTTAGTAAGCTTTAATTGAATACTCTAACTAGTTATAATATTTAACTTTAAATACAAAAATTACCTGCTGCAATAACACCAATAAAAATTAAGAAAACTTGATATATTTACCATTCGCTTTGCCATTTTTTTTAAGTAAATAATTAGAAGAGAAAACAATTATTCAATAATAAATTAGATGGTAAATTATCTATTTAAATTTGCAAATCTACGTAACTTATTGTTGAATTAGAATTTTAAACCAATTAGATTTATGATGGATATTTATATTTAATTTGAAATGAAAAAAAAAATTTGTTTTTAATATATTCGACTTATTTCTATAATAACTAATTGGATTGACAAATAGGAAATATTTTCAAAAGTCAATAGTATTTATTTGTGAAATTAGGACACATATATGAGTAGTAAAATTGAAGTAAATGTGGTAAAAGCACAATGCAATACTTTAGTTGCATGATATTTAACATATCTGCATGTGTAAATGGCATGAGTTGTAAATGTTTTGTTTTAATACATTAAAGTTATTTGTTTAGGGGAAACAAAAAAAACTTTTTATTCGATTTAAATGCAGGCATTTGTGAACATTTGACTTATGTGCCTATGAAGATGGTAAAATTCAGGAAACATGTCACCAGAAAGATGGTTTCACACACGATAAGTACGCGATATAAGCTAATGGCACGCTTATGTCCCGTACTTATCGTCTCATTAACATGAAAATGATTCTAGATCAATATAAAAATCATTCATTTCAGATACACATTATATCATTGATATAACTGTAGTCGTCTTATAATCATTAAATTATGTAATTCTGTTAAGTTAAATTTATGTTCGATACACATAATATGATATTATACTATAAATAATTTCGTTTCTAATAACTTCATATATGTTTAAATATAAGTATATATACTAAAATGTACCTCTTGAATTATAACACACAAACATTGTGATAAAATTCTTATATATAATATTTTTTAATGAACATAGAACAGTATTCTCTCATCATTTGAATTTGTACACCACATGGGTGCATTGGGTGGTACAGTTACTTTCGCATTTCTAATATACATCAAATGTGAACCGAAATAACTAACAATAATAACCAACTGGAAAATGTAGAATTAATTATAATTTTTATTTCCCATCCCCTTTAGTAATTAATCCACAACACATAAAGTAACCTTTTTCTGTACCAATTATACGAGGAGTGTAATACAATAATTCAGATAATTTTTCAAGAATATCTGTTAAATTTCTATGGAAAATTTTAAAAATATATTTAAAAAATAGGATTTATTATCCTTAAAATATTCTACAATGTACAATCAAATTAATTCCATATTCGATACAAATATTAAATATTATAAATTATTATATGTTTAAAAAAAAAAAAAAAGCAAATTAAAATTCATAAGCCATAAAAATAATATAATAAATTTGAATGTGCCAAAGTAGTTTTCTTATGCAATTTATTTTATGATTAATATGACCTCAAATATAACCATTTGTTTTAAATAATAGTAAAGGTGTTCATCAATTTAAAATTAAAAAAGCAAAACAAAAATAAAGATCAATTTAAAATTTAGATCAAAAAAGTTTATCATCATATTCAAAATAAAATATACAAGTATGTATATAGGCATATGTAACAAGTATGTAAATAGTATGAATTTCTATGATGAAATGTATTCGATTATTAAACCTATAAAATATTAAGTAATGAATTGAACGAATGATCAATTATTGTAGACTTGTGGAAAATTATTACTAAATCGCATCCCAACAACTGAAACGTATCAATCTAACATTTTCAGTTTTTTTACTCTTTACGTCTGGTAAATAATTTATTTATCCTGTAAAACAAAATAGGATATATCAATTGAAAAACAAAAATTACATTGAACTAGGTTCAATTTATATCTCCATTTACCAAATGACAACTACTATATGTTACAATGAAATTCTAATGTATATATGAATGGTGTGACCGACTATATGAAGGCTACTCAACTCATCTTTATCCTCCCCGTGGTGTCACCAGTATCTCGATCACGACATATATCAGTAAAGACGTGTAATCAAGACTGAAAAGATACTGTTAAGAAAGTGTTTGTGTATCTCACGAACAAACTTGAATAGCTGAGAATTTATGCACTATTATATTTCGTGACGAATATAGTGTCCGACTAACATTTAGGTTATTCGGTCCATTTACAAATCCACGTGATAACATCGCGATAACTCAATTGTCGACTGGGTGAAAACCACCTCCCATGAAGCTATGTGAATGTATGCACACATTGAAATCGTAAATTATATAATATAAATAAATAATTACGATGAACTTGTATGGTGATGCATCGAAATTAAGGAGCTTCTTACATAATTATATATTAGAATTTTGTATTAAATATTTATACAAGAGTATATATACCTGTATATATAACATTTATTATATAATTACAATTTTTTTTTTTCATTATTGCAATACATTCATAAGTAAGAACCTTGGCGGTATAAATTCAAATTGATAGTAACTAAACTAAAATTATAGATTAATTGCACGTATATCAATTGAGGACGTTTGAAATTAAATATTAAATGAATACAAGAAAAAAAAATGTAATGATGTCAGTCAGTAACGTCTTTAATATACACAAATTATATTTCAAATATAAAATTCAACAATTTAAATAGAGAATAAGTTATATCAACTGATTTTATTCAATTTATTATTAAAACGTTTAATAATATATTATTGTGTGTTATTCTTTTAATGCCACAAATATAATTAGTTTTAAATAAACCGCGCTATTGAATATTAATAATCTAATAAAGTGCAACAAATGGCACCTTATTTTAATAATTAAAAACTAATTTTGAGATTCTTTGAATTATACAGTAACAACATATTACTATATAATTATGACCAAATGATCAGTGTGATGATAGAGCTCCATTACAAATATTGTATTTGGACTGTATGCAATATGATCATTGTGAATAATACTGGATATTTATGGAATGCAATCTAAATTGATTATTTTTTATTGTATAGTTAATTTTTATGTGTATATGGACGATAGAATTGGAAACGCAGGAATTTGTGAGCATTTGTATTGAATTTTTGCAGGCTAGAATCACCAAACATATATCTCTGTAAAAAAGAATTCACATACGCGATATTATAGTGCATTGAGATTTAAGGTTTAATTGCGCGATCAACCAAGCATGCTGTGTATTTAAAGGAAACATCCGAATATTGAGCACAATACTATATATATACGTAAAATAATACGATATCAGCACCACAATATTCATGATAATTTATATCGACTAGTCAACGTGTATCTTCACACCTATGCTTAATATATAAATTTATGTGACCGGTTAGTGGCTCATCACCTGTATGACTCGTAAACCTAGCCTTTGGTATGTGTCGAATTTGCAAACGTCATTTTTTATCTGATATCACAAAATTTTTATTCAACAATTTATGATATCAGATATCATGCAGGTGAAATTGGAAAGGTTTGTGAAATATATCTCACAGGTTGATATAAACAAATAATGTTTTAAAAATAAAATCAATAAAAATCTGTATTGGTGATTGCATGTCCCCATGCAGTCAATGGTTAATTGTTATTCGAAATTAGTTACAGTGTTATTACAAGATGAACACTTGAATGGAATTCTCAGGGTATTTAAGAATAGCATGGCAAAGAATCGTCATTATGGGAATGAGAATTGTGGAATACCTATGGATCAAAATGCATTATAAATTTTACAAATAAAATAATATGTACTATGTACTATGCTCGTAATCTGTGAGCATAGAAATAATTTTAAACTTTACTAATTACATTTTAAAATTATTTTTATTTGCTAATCAAAATAATGTATCAAATATCGTAACAGACTAAACTATTGGCAAATATGCAAAGGCTGTCTAAAACTGCGCATATTGGTGTTGTTCAACAACTAAACGATGACATTAGACAATAATTTGCAGTTAGTTTCACTTCTCGATACTGTTCGACAAGATAAGAATACATTTGCAAGAGCTTTAAAGCAAAATAGTGAAGATGTTCTTGGTTTCAACAATTATGGTGTGCAGGATTTGTTTAGTAGTGACCCATGGAATATTCATATTGCGGAGGAGAAGCTTAAAATAAAATATCGAAAACACCAATGTAAGATACGTACATAGTATAAACAGATTAGAAAAACGCACGACACAAAATAAGCATACCTCCGAACCAACACACAAATTATGATATTTGATTTATTTTGATCATACACCAAGGTATCCGGATCAATAACATCGCAAGATATGCGCTTAATTCGTATCCACAGAATAGAAGAACTGGTTGACAAAAAAATTAGGTGGCGACGAAATGTCGTTAATGTGAGCTGGTATTGCAATATTAAGATGTGGAGTAAAGTGAGGGTGGTTTAAATTACATTAACTATTTATTAATCTTTAAAATAAATAAAATTGATGTTTTCGAAATCAGAAATGATATTACTTTGGTTGGATGTTTTTTTTATATAGTTTAAACTTAATTATTTTATATAATATGAAATTGCACAAGCGGTGTTTGCCAAAGGAGGACCTAAAATAACTATACAAATCAATATTTCTATGATAATGACCTATATGTGACACTACAAATAAACACTAATTGATATAATCTAAGAAAAATTTCATTATAAAACTATTTCAATTAATAAATACTAAATTTAAATTTGTATTCAATAATTGCAAACGAACAAATTTTATCAAACTATACATTTACACAAATGACAAATCTGACAATCAGCTGTATATATAATGTTGGATGCAGCCTTTTCCATTTGATTTATATAAACTATATATGTAGGATTATTTTATAGAAAAAAAGCAAAAGATCGAAAAATTAATAGCCGAAAATTGAAAAAAAAATTGTTTAAAATTTTTTCAAAATTATCTCAAATGTTTAAAAAAATTAATTTTAAACTTTAAAATACTCCCGCTACATAGTTTGAAGCGAAATTATACTCTATTCGCAATATATGCAGACATACTCTAGTCGCACGAGGCGAAAAACGCACTTAATTCGCCTATTTACAAGATTGACAGGTTTCGCACATGCGCAGGATATTATATTGACTTATTTCGTTTAAAATTTTTGACATTTATGTTTATTATTAAATAAATTTTTTTTTCTCAAATTTATTTTATTGATAAACTGAATTTGGAAAGGAATTACCCTAGTTTAAGTGGTACTAACGAAAAATTAATAGGCAACCCTGCTTTGATAACGTGTGGTTAGCCATATACAAATAATATTATAAATTGACACTTGACAATCAGCCATTCTTTTATGTGAAAATACGTTTTAATTTTGTTTCACATTTGAATTTGCAATTTTATTAAAATAATAAAAATTAATATTAATGTAATTAATTAGAATGTTAAGTTTTTATATAACAAAAAACCTAGTGAAATGTGTTAATTAATTTTATTTAAAATTTAATAAGTAAAATGATGTGAATTGTGAGATACATGTAAACAAATAATTTACTGTTTCAAATAAAAGTTAAAATTACGATAATTCCATGATTAATAAGTAATACATTAGGAAACTATTTTAATATATTACATAAAACATTAGATGCTATTGAATAATTCCCAATTGATGGAATTCTTACATTATATTGTGGAATCTTTGTAACATCGATAGTTCCGAGTCCGAGTAACATTTTAAATTTATTTTTCGGTTTTGTTGTGTTTGATACTTTAGTACAATAAAAACGTCTAATATCTTAATGTTGGTTGCTCAATACATTTTCTAGATCGAAGAAGAAACAGTCACATTATTTACTGCTTGTTGCTAAAGCGTATTTTATATGAAGTCATGAATTTGAACATCAGATTGTAAAAATTTGAATATGATTTTTTTTTGTAAATAAATGACGACGAATATATATATATAAGGATAATTAATTGGATAAGTTCTTAAGTTTGATTCATATAATCCTTAAAATGGATACCAAATTTTGGTGCTGGGCTGAATAATTAATTTATTGGTATGAATAAAATCACAATCTTCACTGTCATTATTTCATAACCATTTGACATGATTGTATCTCACCAAAATTGTTTATGTACATAAACGAATTGCTATTATTTTATTTTGCAATTGAATTTTTAAAAAAATAATACTACGGCGCTTGTTCGTTGACTATGCTCCCACCTGGAGTAAATGACGAAATTATGACCAATATGATAAACAGAGATCATCCAATAAATTAATTATTATTCATTCTTTTAATGTATAGATGATGAATTTGTTTACAGAAAATGACATGATCTAATGAAGTTGGTTCACGGTTGTTTTTAAGATCCTATTTCAATTACTATTGTTTTCAAAATTTTCAATTATGTCAATGAAATCATCAATCATAGTTTTATCGATTGTTAATTTATAGTCAATTAAGTATCTGAATATCAATTTTTTCTATTCGTACATAAATAGATATTAAATGCATTTAAAATTTATGCTGATTTAATGATAAAAGAGACTATATAAATGATGTATAATTATATAAATTAATTATATGATAGAATTTTAATCGTTAGCAATATAATGCTTAAATAAACAATTAAAGTAATTAATAATAATAATCTGATGAAAAAAACTTTATGAAAGTAATGTCATTTTTAATGACAATTTAATTATTGAGATTACCGATATCTTACAACTTTCAAGTGTGAAAATGATATTTTATTAATCTACAAGTAATCCGAGACTATCATCTATGTTTGATTCGATGACACGAATAATATATTATGAGAACAAATATAACTGATTATAGTTATAAATTCTTGTACATTAAGAGTGCTGTTGCTTTAATCTATAACTGGGAATTGTCTGGATAAAATTCAATGCAGTTTTTATACAAAATAATTTGAATGTTTAACAAGATGGAAGGGAAGAACCAATCTGAGATGATTAAAAAATAAAAATTTTGAAATGTGGAATTCATTCAACTTCATTACCTATTGGCATATTATATATATATACAGAGTATATATATATATATATATATTTAATGTTTTTAAATAATTATTTATCATAAATTTTCAATTTAAATATTTATTAAAACTAATATATAATTAATTAATATTCAAATATATTATATGAGTATAATCCGTAAAAAAGAATAAACCACAATAAATAAATAATTTATACAATAAATTATGGTTTGTAAAAAAGAAAATCCTCTATATTTATTGAAATGTCAATGTTAATAAACCACTTCCACCTTGCCGGTGTTAATACAAAGGTGTTATGTATTTTCCTGTATTTTCCACTCAATATAACTATTTTATGTGTATCTATAGATAATGAATTATATATGAATAAAGCAATTCTTATATAAGCAAGCAGAATAAGGTAAACATTCTAATGATATATCACTCTAATACTAAGTTAGAACGAAAGAAAGTAAACATCTTATTTACAAAATGAATTCATATTAAAACGTTATAATTAACGGTTTGTTATTTTATAATAGTAATAACGATGACGACGAAGTTCGTATATTATACAAACACATATTGGATCCTGAAATTGTGGAATTACTAGAATAGTACCAAAAAAATAAATCAAAATGATGTCTCAAATTAAAATCAAATAATTATCTCCAGATCAATGATCAATCGCTATGCATTAAAAATAATTGAAACGGTCTAACAGATGAGTCGAATATGCTTATATACTAACTTGTGGTATCATAGAAAACATGTGTATAATATAACACAAATAAATAGTTGATCATATTTGGATGAAGTAATTAGAAAATAAATACAAAAAAAAAATTGGAATTTACTGACATTGTTAGTAAATATTTTTGGCATTACAGATTAAAATCACGTACAATGAAATTGGTAACAAAATAAAGTTCAATTGATGAAATTGTGCAAATAGGAATTTTACTTTTATTATCATTTGCTTTTACTTCGTTCTCTTTTACGTTTTTTACGCTTAGTGCTTCTGGAACTATAAGATTTACTACTACTATAATACTTTGATAGTTCACTATCATGTATTTTATTTCTATTTTTATCACTGCCATAATTTAGATATTTATAATCACTTCTATGTTTTCTCTGATGTCTTACAGACTGTGAACGTTTAGTATGTATTTTTCGTTTATTTTCTACATATTCATGTTCAGTGCTACTATCCGATGAAGACCATTTCCAATTTCTTTTATTATTTGTATTGTCCTCATCATCATTCCAACTATAAATATTAAAAGAAAAGAAAAAGAAATTTAATACGAGTATGTAAAAATTAATAAGCGTACAAGAAAATTCATTATAACTTTAAAATGTATTATGTAAAATTACCTATTACTTTGTATTCTTTCACTTTGATACGACCTTTTTGGTATTGATAATTTTCTATGAAAACTACTTATAGATGAATACTTATTTTGAGGATTTTTGAATACGTGTAAAAAGTTACAACCTCGTCCTTTTGGACATATTTTTGAAAATGCCAAACCTAATATTTATTAATATAGGAAAAGATTTGTTTTAAAAATAATTTTGTTTATAAAAAAAAAAAAACTGTAGAAATAACATTGAATAAGTATCCTAATTTATAGAAGACTCCGTTAATTTAAATGTATGTATTCAATTTATCCTTAGTCTTAAATCTTGTATCTGTTATTAAGTAATATTTTAAAATACACAAATTAAGGTGATATTGGTATTACAATTACATAATCAACTTTAAGTTACAAACTGTAACGTTTTAATATTATTTGGTAAATAAAATTTTACAAGGATACTCTATGTGCAGATGTATTAGCAATACTAAATGTAGACCTCTTCTGCTTTTTCTTTCTCCAGTTGCAGCATAAATTGTACATATTTTTTAAAATTATACATACCACAAATTGCGGTTTTCCATGATAAAATTGTACGAAATTCTAAGGTTAATATACGACCAGCATAATAACGCCCATAAAGATGCCTATATGCATTTAATGATGATCTAGTTGAAAATTAAATATGAAACATAAAAAAAATAAAATTATTTATTATTTACATACATTTGTATAAATATGTTTAATAAAATTTACCTTCCACTAGTATATTCAACATAAACATTACCCCTTAAATGTAATTCAGAATTATAACAAACATATAATTGTTCAATTCTACCAAATTTTTCTAGTTCCGTTACTATATCGTCAAAAAAACAATTAAAATCTTTATATAGTTCATCTTCATCGAATTCAAGTGAAAAATCATTCCCATATTCAGTTTGTTTACATTGTTCTAAACGTATATGAAAAAAGAAGTGTGGTATTAACAATATTTTACTATAACCCGGTCGAATATGATTTCTTGAACATTTATCAGTAAAACGACATGCACCAGTTTTTGAAAAGAATGGACAAACTTGTGTGCCTGGATTAGATTCAGTCGTTACATTCAATTCATTTGGAAATTCACCCTTTTTATTAATATAATTATCAATTTTAGTCATTAATATATCATATTGTCTTTTCTCCTCTTCAATTTTCTGTTGCTTTTCTTTTTTAATTTGCTCAATACGTAATTGTTCAGCTTCAAACTCCTTATAAAGTAATAAAAAACAGGGATAAGATGTTTTAATTGCAGAAAAAAAAAGATTATTATTTTTTGTTTATTATATACTTGTTTAATTTTTATCCTTTTTTCTTCCTTAATTCTTTCTATTTCATCAAGTTTTGTCTTACGTTCTTGAAATATATTCTGTGATAAAAGATCCGATTTTAACCATAAATCATGATTTGTAACACGTTGTTTTTGTTCTTCTTCTTCTCGTTCTAATTCCAGTGCTTGTTGTATGGCAAACCATGTAAGATATGCAGGATTCTTACGGTTTTGTTCTTCGTCTTTTATACCGTAAGAGAATAATAACTTTTAAAACAGCAAAATAAAAAATACGGTTTTAATATTTTTACCTTCAGCAATTTGATCGTCTCTTAGTTTGGCTAATTTCTGACGAATTTTTTTACGACGCACTTTCTTTGCTGCTTTTCTCCATTCCTTATGGCTAAACAAGAAAATAATTATATTGATATATATCTATAGAATATAGACCACCAGTAAATCATAAAATGTAATAGGACATAAACCGATTTCTCTATCCCAATGGAGAAATAATGCTATTTAAAATAAATAAAGTTTCTACTTCTAAACTACTGAACTGCTGACTAACAAGGGTAATCTATGAGGGAGTGAAATTCTTCTTTTAGAGCAATCATTAACCAAACGAAATAACGAAGGATTTGCAACCCACGGTAAGTTTAAAATAAGAATACGACTGGCATTTCTAGTTTATATTTGAGTATTTATTTTGACACAAAAAACATTAACAAATCGGAAAAACAGGCTGATGTAAGATATGACTGAAGATCATATAAATGAATGTTCTGTTGTTGCCATGTATTTCCTGATTAAATAAAGCTGAGTGCTAAAATATTGTAAGCAACTAACATATTTATTTCTATATGATCCAACGACTGTTCATAATTTCGTCTATCTATAATTATTTCTGTTTTATGGAAATCTAATTACAACTATGTTAAAGAATATTTTAATTGGGATAAACATTTAATGTCAAATACTATCTTATATTTAAAGTATAATTCTTCATTGAATATTTCATATCCAACAATCAAGTCGATATCTTGATATTATAATTACACTACAGTTTTAATATTGAATATACCTGACCAGGCAGTGTGACTTCCATGCTGACATTCAGTTAATTATAGATTTCTACACAGTTTTTAACTTATATTGGTAAGTATATTTTATAATTTTACATACCTTCTTTTCGTATTGATATCGATACTCATATTTTCACAAACAATAATAAAAACAAAACGATAATCATGTCAATTCAATGTAATTTTATGACAGCAAAAATGTGCCTTTTAACTACCCTAAACACCATATAGTTTGCAGTGGTACAAGAGAAAACTATTTGACGGACACATTAGTTTAACTCTAGTACAATATTTAATAATATTTACTATTGACGTTTTGAAAATTTATATTTTTTGATTTGTGTTTTGAAACAGAATATTTTTTGGAAAAAATGAATTTTCCTTTATTAATTAATTTTGTCATTTCAATATGTTCATTTATTATAACAAAACGATTAATACCAAGTTTAAGCGATATGTTTATAAATGCAAATCTTTATGGTATTGATGTAAATAAAAAAAATAAACCAAAAATGTATGGTTATATTTATGAATTTATTGTATTTTATAAAATATTTGTTTTTGTTATTTTTATGGGGTACAACAAATCTGATTATCCAATATGATTATATACTCAATATTTACATTACATTTATCCTTGGTAATAAGAACTAATCTGTATACACAAATTAGTAATATGTATACAATTTAGTAATCTGTACACAATTTTCTCCAGTTGTACTTCAATCTTTTGTGTTGTGGCAAAACTAAAAAAAAATAAATAATAAACACTTGTCCGTCTGTTGATTAGATGGAATCACGAAAGATACTTTGCATTTTGTAATAAAAATATTAACTCTTTGTATGACCATTTATGCAAGAAATAATACATAAATAAATATTCCTAATAGTAATGAATAGTTTTAAAATAGTATTAACATATTTTCTTATAGTCCTGAAGCTATGGGTGTCGTAACCGGCTGTATATTTCTTGTTACACTCTTTATCTTTATACCAATCCCATTTGGAAATACATTATTGAAAAATCATCGGTTTCGTCATGATGAGGTATAAGATATAACTTTGTTATTTTTTTTTTTTTATATTTAATTCCTTTAAAATTTTTGTTTTGTAGTTTGTTGAACTTATAGCTGCGATGCTATCAATTTGTTGTATGATATTATTAGGATTTGCCGATGATGTATTAAATTTACGATGGAGACATAAATTACTTCTGCCAACCATAGCATCTTTACCACTTTTAATGGTGTATTATGTAAATTTTAATTCAACAACTGTTATATTGCCCAAATTTGTAAGATGTATATTGGGATCATCAATAGATATTGGTAATCATTTTTATTGTTTCAATTAATATCGTAGAATTTTTATGAGACACATTAATTTGTTATTAATATAGATAATAATATTAAATTAAAATATAAATTTTCAGGTTTTCTTTATTACTTATTTATGGGTATGTTAGCCGTATTCTGTACAAATGCTATAAATATTTTAGCCGGAATTAATGGTTTAGAAGTTGGACAATCATTAGTTATTGCAATGTCAATAATAATATTTAATATAATTGAAATTTTTCGAGACAATATAATCGAAAAATCATATCATCAGTTTTCCCTATATTTCATGTTGCCATATGTTGGTACAACATTAGCTTTATGGCAACATAATAAGTGAGTATACAAACAATATGTATAAAATTAAA
>JANSTX010035854.1:0-13478 GCA_027564355.1 Penthetria funebris | reverse complement strand
CTGATTCCAGATGTTCCCAAAATTCCATCTTTGTGAATTCATCGGATCCTGTTTGTGGAGCATATACAGAAATAATACTCATGTTTGGTTGATTGTCTAATAATATCTTTAAAGACATTATCCGATCGTTTATTCTATCTATAGACATAACCCTTTGCTCAATATTTCTGTCAACAACTATTCCGACACCGTTTTTAGAACCTTCTCTATTATAATAAAGCTTATAGCCATGTCTTATATATTTAGCCTTGGACCCCTTCCATTTAGTTTCTTGTATACAAGCCACTTGGATAAAAAAACATATATCAAAAAAATATATATATATATATATTTGAACAAGGTAATATTGCCCTATGGGCGTTTGGGTCAAAATGTTGTAATAAAATGAGTATGGTTATCATATCGTTAATTTTAGTTTCAATTTTATTTTATAATGCCTACATAATTTTAAAATTTAACAAAATGTTACCAGTTTAAAAAATAGGTTTTAAAATAATTAATAATTGAAACACTAATTTTAAGTTTGGAAAAATACAGGCGAAAGAAAATTTTGGTTGCCGTTTATTTAAAAGAAATACTTCAGTTTTACATTTATAGTGCAATTGAAAATAATACCGCTATCGTAATGTAGACACAAAATACCATTAATTTAATTTTAAAATATTAGAAATTTAATTAATTTGTGAAAAAATACAAGTTAAAGTTTATTTAAAACTTTTTATCAAGCGCTTTTAAATTACAGATTTGCATTAAACTTTAAAGTCAAATTTAAGGAATTATAATTTTGAAGTTGTTTTCGTTTTTTCTTCTTCAATTGTGCAGTTGACTATTGCACCTGAAAAAGTTAGAACGATGCTTTCAGTATAATAAATTTTAATAATTTTTTATTACTATTTTTTAAGCAATAATAAAATCTTGGCTTAAGTTAAAAGTTTAAAAATTAGATTAAAGAAATTTAATAAACAATTTAATCGAAAATGCAGGGAGACAGATAAATTTATGAAAAGTTCATCATTAATTTGTTAGAATTCTTGCATTTTTTTATGTGATTCAATGTGTTTGAAATACTGACTCTGTTTTTAGTAAATTAAATAAGAAATAGTTTCTGTGCTGTAAATGAGCACATGGTCATGAACTTTAAAGATGTTGAATTATATGGGAGAAAAATATTGGAGGTTGTCAATTCTATTCACTTGACTTTGCTTTCAATTTTCATTTTTGTGGATTTTTTTTTTGAGAGTGATTTACGTAGAATCTTCTCAGTGTGCCTTTCTTGTTTAAATCCCATTCTTGATAACCATTGAAAATGCATTAAGGAAACAGATAAATTTGTGAAAAATTCATCATTGATGTTTAAATTCTTACATGAAATTCTGACTATTTTTAGTAAATTAAATAAGAAATAGTTTGTGTTATTGAATGAGCTATTTCTTGTTTACTATGCGAGTAATTTTTATTTTTTTAACACCTGAATGAACATCGAATAAGTCGACGATATTCGTTAGATTTCAAAATACGATCAAGACTGTGAGGTCACCTCTGTAACCAGTATGTTCTTAAAAAATCAAGATTGACCCTGATTTTATCTTGAATAATTATTGCCACAAATTTGGTTATTATATATTCGAAATGTGTTGAGATACCCAAAACTATGTTACATACCTAATACCTAATATTTTTCGATTCGAAAATTGTATTCTATTTTACTTTTATTTTTGGCAGTATTTTAAATTCCATGTGACATCATACTATATTCTATCATAATCGATAAAATCATGATCAATATCATGCAACTGTCGAACAACATTTAAAATATTTCGCAATTTTATTTACCGTTTATATATATTTGCCTATAGTTTAATAGGAATCTGCACAATAATCAAATAGTGAACAAATATCATCCCTATCTCCATGCTAACCGGTAACCCGATCACGATTTGAAACGGCAAATTAACATTATAATGAAACCATTTAGGTGTAGAAATTGAATGTTTGCATATCTAAAGCGGCACGTTTGCTTTTTGAATCGTTTTGTAATTAAATATTGTACTAATTGTTCACAAAATTAGTGAACACCGAAAACACAGATATGTTAATCATGGAGTGTTGTCGTAACTATATGTCTTTACACAACACAACCGACTGTCATCCATCGATACTTGTGGTTCAACCATTATTCGAACATTTCAGGTTCCAAATCATTTCCGTTTTTTTTAAGGATAATGGTCGTCGTCGAATTTCTGTTCATTTCACATATAATTCAAAAATTTCGGACAGTTAACTATTTAAATTTTTTATTTTAAAATAAAAAATTGTATTTAAAGTACAGGTTCCATAAAGGTCCATTAACCGTTTTCGCGTCTTTTTTAAAAGCTTTTTTAGTTTAAGTTTAAAAGTTAAATTACCTGTAAAGAAATTTTATACAATTACTCAAAACTCAATGAAATTGTTTACATTTCGTTTATTATTATTACTATTATTCATTAAATAAGGGATCTTAGAATTATTTGTAAATGGGTAAGTGCATAAACATATAAGAGAACCCTTTAAATGTTTAAATAGAAATTATTTGTGAGTTATTAAATTATGATTTTACTTGTGATAATAAATTATTAACTTCATGAAAATTCTCGTGTATGTTTTATAAAATTATTTTCTCCCCAAAATGGAAAAGTTTTTAATAATAAACTAAATTCTAATAATTTTGCGGTATAGCTAATTCATCGTAATCTTTATTTACTAGTTAGCTTATATGTCTATAAACATTCTGGATTTCTATTAATTCTCATAGTCGTAAAATGTTGAAATAAGGTAATTACTAAAACTCTATAATGAAAAGCAGTTATATACTTATAGATAAATGTGTACTATGTAAACTGAAAAAGTTGTATTAGACGTACATACAAAGTATTGTAAACATAGGTATACGAGTACTTATTATATAGTCATTTTAATAAACCATAAGGTACTATATTAAGGAAAAAGGATGTAGGAAGCTGAACTCGATAAAATCAAATACATATATTACATAATATATAGTCAAGAATATGTTTAGATGCATGGATAGGAAAATGTTACTGGTTGTATATATGGTGGTACTAACCGCTTCAATGAACTTTACATGTTCAGAAAGCAATTTTTAATATTTTATTAGATGCTTTTATATGATATGACTTTAAATATTCTTTATCGTAAATTATGTAGGAATTTCAAATAAAGTTAAATTATATTCAATTTTTATTTATGTATTTTATTGTTGGATTATTTACATCAGATCCTGAAAATACAAAGCAATATATATAAACGTAGGTGGTGCTGCCCAGAAACAATTTTTGAATAGCATTTTATTAATATGTTATTTAGTACTTGTATTCCAAAGAACTGAATTTTAAATTAATCATCATTATCATCATCATCATCATCATCACCATCATTATCATCATTATGTTGATCCATACATGAAATGGGGAACCCCTGAAGCATTAAATAGAGATTTCCAAATGGAAATTGTAAACGAAATCAATTTTAGTTGTTTGAATTTACATCAGAGTTAACCTAGTGGTACATGGTAAAAGAATTTATTATATTTACAAAAACAACACTTTAAACAACGTTCATATTACTTTCATATAAATTTAAAAATTCCACCATTTTATGAAATGAATTTATTTTCACAACCATGGGATTAATTTCACACTGTAACAACCAATCAAATTATGTTAAATTACGAATTCAATTCGGAATATTTTTTAACTTTTAAATTAATTAAATATTAAGATATTTTTTATATACAGTTCTGTTAATGAAAATAATACCATAAGCTTAAGAAATTAAAATATTCCATAAAACATATAACTTTTGTTTTTATGAGTGACCCATTCAAAACAAAAATTATAGTTGAGTTCCCTTTGATATAGATGAGAGTATAGATGGGTCAATCAGAATTGGCTAAAATTACAAGGGCGAAAGGGTGTGGTTTGGTGCCTAATTAGGAATTAACATGCAACTTCACTAAAGCTAGGCAGCTATGGATTTGCATCTCGCACTGCTGAAATATTTAATTGCAAGAGAAACGTCAACAAATAACCTTGGATCAGATTGAATAATCACAGCAAGATTCAATAGTAGTGTTATAAGGAGACTTTGGCTGTTGTGGGTACATATGGAGTAGATGATATGAACAATAATGGAGATCTTTTTGTGAGAATCTGCAGTAATAAAAACCTTGTAATTGATGGTACTATATTTGCGCATTAAAGAAAACACAAATAAACTTAGATGAAATAGATGACATAAAAATTAGTAGCATATGGAAAAGCTTGCTGTTAGAGTTCATAGCTATAATGGCGCAGAAGTTTTTAGTGACCACCACTTGATTATTGGACATATAAATTAAAACTTACGGCAAGCATAAGAAGACAATCCAGAACTACGAGGCATAAAAGCTTTGTTAAACTACTTAATGAACAGGTGAGACAGTGGTTCGCATGCAATTTGGCGAATCAATTAGTATGTGACGGTGTTCGTCGCGAACGCACTGAGATAAGTCGGTAAAAATGTTTTGGGTTTAATTAATTATGATAGGAAGGAATGAATTATTGGTGATACATGGAATCTAATAATGAGAAGGAGAAACACCAAAAGTGCGATTAATAACAGCAATGCTATGGACCAACAGAATCTGTAGACATAATATAGTCAACTGGATATAGAGTTCGGTTAAAGTGGAAGGAGGAATTGGCGTACCTTTTAAAATTGTAGCTCGGGCACAACTCACTAAAAATTCAAACTAATCGGACAATGCTTTAGAATTAAATGTCAAATTCATTCTAGGGACAGTTTACTGATCTCAAATTAGATTCAGCAAATGGAAAGATGGACTGAGTATTTTTGTGTGCTACTGAATAGCCCTTAAGTTCAGGTTGCTCAGCATCCGCATTAAAACATCTAAATAGCGGTAAGGTGGACGGCGCCGATAATATATTACTAGAAATATTGAAAATTTACTTGAATGGCATTGTATCAGTATTGGATCCCATTATTAGTGAAGTGTCAGAAGCTATTCCAACCTTCTGGAAAGAGGGGCTGTTAATTATTAGGTTGCCAAAAAAGGATAATTTCAGTATTTACGAGAATTGGCGTGGTATCACCTTTTGATGTGTACAATTCTAGAAAGTTATGGAAAACCGTCTAAACTGTATCTATATCGATAATCACAATGTAGAGTTATATGTATATTGTCGTTACTGCTCGTCTTGTATTTGGATATGATCAAGATAACTCTTAACCGCTTTGTATAAGATTAGGGTCTAACCGGCTGACTTGAAGATCTTACTTTCGCAATCAGAGTAAGATATTAAATTGAAATTGAAACGACTTATAAAATACATAACACAGGTTGGTCTAAAATAAACGCGTCAAAGACGAATCTTATGAAAATTGATACGCCGAGGAGGTGTTCACTTACAGTCAGCGGCAAAGTAATAGATAAAGTAGAGTACTGTCGGTCGTCACAAATTTCAAAAAATCTAAAGTTGTGCAAAACTTGGAAGGTGACAAATAGTATCATGTCACAAATACAAGTTTGCTTCAATTGGTGCCTAACGAAATACAATATCAAATGAGAATTTGTGATGACTCGAAGAACTGGAGGCGATGAACAAAATTGTCACCCGAAGAAAGTGGAAATGGAATCGGTCATACACTGAAGCGACTGGTCGGTGAAATTGCGACAAGAAGTGAAGTGAAGGTGCTAGCCACAGATCGTGAGAAATAGCGGTTGTTTGTTGACTCTTAATGGTCCCGCCTGGAGTAAATGTGGAGATGATGAAGATGATCATCAAATTAAACTTAGCTAAATTAATAAATACTTTAGCGCGGTTTAGCACCTTTAGGAACTAGCATCAATGCCATTAACTTGGATATCAGTGGTTCTGTAATTCGATTTGAATGTTAGAAACATTCTTGAACTGATGAATTGTATTCAAAATGTTCGTGGGATTAAGTTTTCCAGTATAAAAAAAAAATCTTTTTTGGGAATATGGAGCACATGTGCCATAGCCACGGAATTGGTTTACTGATAAGTAACCAAGCAAGGAAGATTATTCTCAAATGAAGACGAATGTCTGAACATATAATCACAGTTAGCGTAGGGTAAAATATATTTGATTCAAATGAATATAGTGACAAGGATGAATTTATAATAAAATATCGCAATGTTTTGATTTCTGTATAAATCAAATTTATGGGAGACGCAAATAAAATGATTGACTGTTAGAAAATTATTATATATTTGAAGATGTTCGATTTTAGATTTATCATTTAATAAGGCCTGAAAAACAAAATAATAATATGATGGAAACCTACCGTCTAGTATAAAACTCACAGAATGGAATGATCAATTCAATCATAAAATTGGTGTTTCATTACAAATGAAACTTTAACAATCTGCTGAAGAAAGAAAATTGGTTCCATGATTTGAAAATTAATCGGAATTTAAAATGTAGTCATCTAATGATATTCCTTAAAATTGGAATTGTTGATTACGAAGGGTAACTTGAGTAAGTGTGTCATGGTGTCACGTTGTCTACGCTACAAAGCATACAAAACCAGGAAGAATTTTTTTTCTAATTATTTATTTTTTTATTTTATTTCTTAAGGAGTGGAATCGAGTATTCACAAAGAATTGATTGATTTCAGACATAATAAATCGTAAATTAAACATATTCCGCAGTTTTTATTGTTATCGACAGTGCAAAATCTTATATCGTGAAAAACTTGGTGATGTATTTTATGTATTACATTCAGGTGCTAAGCAAGTAAGTATTTTCACGTAAACTTTAGATTGGATAATGCCATAGGTGAGTAATGAACCAAATGGCCACTCCGACTATTATCGAGGTTACTTAACCAATTTTTAACTCCACGCAATATCATCGGTAACTCGATCACGGTATATGTCAGTAATGGCTTGTGATCGAGGCTAAAAAGATGATCTTAGTGTCTTGTTAGTCGACTAGTTGAAAAAAAAACTCAACAACAAACTAGGTAGCTGGAGATTTATGCACCACTCTATTAAAATATTTACATTATACATTTTCCATAGTTGGCAAATTTCAATTATAGCTATTTAAGTTTACATGTGATGTTACATGCATATTTGAAGCGGCAAATTAACATCGTAATGCGGCTCAATGCGCCCTCGCGGCGTAGAGGTTCAGTTGAAGTTGTGTTTTGCAATCAATTTGTTTTTTGGTATATTATTGTGTGACTGCGAGACATACATCATCATGTCTTGAATTCAATATTTCTTTAATGGATATCTTATTGGACACTATGCATAGGTGTGTAAGACACTATAAAACTTTTGCCCAAATATACAAATCCAAATGATGATTTGTAGATATTGTCGAATACGATGCAATCGATTATCAAGAAATTGGTCGGCAATTGAGCTGACCAAAAATAACATGACCAGTACCATTAAAGGACTGATATAAGAGAATGTGCTGACTACTGGGTAGAAATCATGAACTCTGGTGGTTGCTCATTGATATTATTGACTATTTTTAGGTGCTATGTTGAGAAACTGCAATAATTTGACTATATAAAACATTCTAGAAAAATAAAATACTAATAGCAAGATTTTGTTAACTTCTATATCTATGCCTTATATATGAAGTTAAAGTAGTTGTGGTCTTGTGGTTTCTTGGCTTAGTTATTTATAATAGAAATTTTGTGTTATTTCGATATGCTAACAAAGTTTATATACGAAAATAAATATGTTTATTTGATCATGTTGACATTTTCATAAAATTTCAACATTTTGAAATGAATTATTTATGTACTAGTATTCGTTATTGACACTAGTGTGGCTTAACATTTGTCTTTTCACCACATTAAATGATACACATAAACTTAATTACTTTTTATAGCAATTGGAATGATAAAGCTGTTAACAAGGATCTATTTCAGTCACAGTAGTTGTTTTCTATAACTAATTTTTGGTAGCGGCTTCAATGCAAAACATTTAATTGTGCAAAATACTAGATATAATACTAATGGTAGACGTACCTTTATAACTGGTTCTTTAATATTCGTTAACTCTCCACAGCTCTATCGAACCCTCTTTCATGAGACCTAATGCTGAAAGCTTTCTCGACTTATTCATCATTGATTCAAGATTGTCCACAAATTTAAAGCCACAACTGGGTGGTTATTTTGACTCTATTGATTTCAAATCAGATCACAGAGCAGTTCAATCCCATACTATACATACCAGATTATTTACGTACTAACTGGCGAAAATTTACCTTTGCTATAGATCAATTGATTACCATTCTCTACTGACAGATGTATGAGCAATAACAATATTGATGAAGCGTTTGAAAGCATTCAACACGGAGTTCTAGACATCGAGACTCAAATGTTACTATCTTGCCTCAAAGGATTGTAAACATCATTATACTAGTTGGAAATAGAGCCGATAATTTAATATATATTATCGACGACTATCACAATTAACCTGGTCCTATAACTGATCATCAACTTGTTGCTAACAGATTTGCTGAACTCTTTGCCAATATTCATAGTCAGAATGAAAACCTTGGTAATCAACAATTCTCAGACCACATAAATCAACTAATTATCAATGACTTTACCAGACCACACAATAGACTTTTAGACTGTCATCGACAACAACATAAATATCCACTCGTCTATCTATTAAGACTACCATTATTCAATGACTTTCTTGAAGATAAACGAACTACCCTCTATCATAAGGGCAACCGATAATAAAACAACAAAAGAAGCTGTTGTATACTCTAATAGAATAATAAAACGAAATTCAGATATTTAACAATGCTTATATTAACTAAACGTGGAAAGTGGCAACAGTTATTTCAATACTTAATCCCCCGGTAAAAATCCTACAATGATAGCCAAAAACAGACTAAAGTATGTGAAAAAATTTTCACCAATAAGACAGAGTACATTGAAAGCAAGGAACTTCTTCCTGATTCACAAATAGGATTCAGAAAAGGATAATTCACCAGTCACGTAATAATCATGCTAGATATAATCACAACAGCAATTTACAACCGCAAATTATCAATTGCAGCTGCTCTAGACTGCGAGAAGGCTTTCGACACTGTTTGGACCAGAGGATTAATTTTTAAACTAAAATATACTCACGCCTTTAATTTTCATTTAGTACAAGTAATCTATAATTTTCTAATGAGTAGATCCTTTAGAGTTCGAATTGGTGACTATATGTCTAATCTTCATAATATCTTTGCTGGCTTTATAAAAGGTTCCACTGCTATCATTTTCGACGGCAACTGCAACTGTAATAGAGAATCTACAATTAGAATCTATAAGTGATTGGATGATTCTATGGAAAATGAAACTGAACCTGAAGAAATGCGAAGCAATAGTATGTAGATGCAAGGGTACACAATGTCAACAACACAACATATTTTAGTATTAGATTTGCAAATACATTGAGATTTAAACCACATCTCGACAACATTACAACTAAGACATTCCGCTTGTTACACTCAATTAGGCCGATTTTAAAACATACTAGTAAACATAATAAAAATAAATACAACTCATAATGACATACGCATTCTTCTCTTGGGCTTTAAAATCGTCACAGCAAATGGAAAAAATTTATTCATTAGCTAATCATAAAACATCGAATGAACCTATTTTATTTAAACGAAGCAGGATTACAATAAATTCGACCTCCTAACTATATGATATCAACGCTCTGACGCTGATACGACTTTCCTTATAGTACACATGCCAACCTTATTTTAAATGCTTGAGTGTGCTGTTCCAGGGGCTGGTGTGAATTAAGCAGGGATTACAACTGAAAAAACGGATTAATAAAACCAGTTATATTGAGATCATGAGTGATAAGAAATACTAATTCGTGATCAACCATACTGCACTTATTTTATTTTTATGTGAAGCTTAAAATCCGCATTAGTGTGAGGTAGGGAATTAGAAGTTTGGATACAACCAAATTATGGTAAGCGATGGATGTAGTCAGATATATAAAGTGGTGATTAAGGCTCACGTCTGCCTCGTAAGAAGAGATAGTATTTCAGTACACATGGGATTAAAATTTATGAATTATTATATTATAATATAATAATAATGATATTATATAATTATATGATAATAATGTTATAATGGTTGTCATTTCAATGACACTTGATGTTAAAGTTCCTCATACGTACAAAGTTAGTTTTGTTCGGTGTTATAAATCAGCTCACTTCCAGGATCTGTGTGTTGATGGTAATGGATTAGGAGTCCGTTATTATTGAACAACTTATCAGCCCGTTCTAAATAGAAAAAAATCATTGGATGTTTAATTCTGTGATTAATGGGTTCTTCATACAATAATGATCTTCTTCCACAATGTTTCAAAACAGAGTTTCATATATTTTTAAGAGAAATGAGAGGATGAATTATTTATTGATGAAGGATGTTTTTCCGGCATAGGAATTGGAATAACTGTTGAAATTTTCTATAATAAGAGAATAGAATATTGGCGTTATTAAATGTTTGATTGAATTATGCACAAATGAACCGTCTGAACTTGTAAGACAATTTTTTTTTTTTACTCGATTTGAATAACCATCAGAACCCATCGTTGATTTATTGTTAATAGATTTGATGATAGAATCGAGTTCACTTACCGTTAAGAAGACCATCGAGTATTGATAGTCGTGGTATTCAGATGCTTGGAATTTGGTACGAAGAGTCGAATTAATGTTTGGATCGATCGCAGTACATTCTGTTGCACAATTTAAAAGTATTAAAAGGTTTAAGTTGAAAGTAGTATTCAAACAATTTATCTGCGATTTTATTATGTAGATGTTTGTTGCGTTTTTTCTTGTGGCGCAATAAAAAAGTCGTCGAATGTTGTTCTGGGACAATGCGGTCGTGCTGCGAGTTATGCCGTTAATGATAGGAATCATTCTGCTCTCGATATGATCAATATTATATTTTTATATTATATTTTTTTTTTGTTGGAGTTGCTGCATTTGAAAGTTTACCTCGTATATTGAGGATGAATGCACTGTAATCAAATTTGAAATCGATAGAGTCAAGGTAGCCCCCACCAAGATCCAATTTTGCTCGGTTCTCTGGTGCGATTTCAACAATGATGTTCAGATCGATGACATTGATAATGGTTCGGTTGGAGCTAGAAAAATAGGTCGTGTCAAGTTGTCAGTTTCTATTGGATATACATTTATGTACCGTCAAGTTCATTTTTGATGAGAATTACAGTGCCAGCGCCTTGGCAACGACGGGTAAGTTTTATTGTTCACAATGTTTATTCTGTGTGTTGAGTTCAATTTGGTTTCGGCACGTAAAATGATGAGGGTTTATTGGTATTTCTCAGAACGGGCAGTTTGTATGGTTTATCCATGAACTGAATTTATATTTAATTGTTCTACCTTGTATGTATTTTGTCTAATTTTGTCTAGTAGCATAGGTTGATGATACAGTAGGATAAGTTCCTGTCTACGGTCTGGACTTTCGTAACATAGTGACTTCACAATTATTATAATTTTATATATTCACAAAAGAAGTCTGGTACTAATATCATTATTGGTTTTTGGTTACCATTTGGCATCCTAATTTATTCTGCTTTATATTCAACATATTAAATGAATTTCCTATGAAAATTTCCCATATTTCACTTACTTTTCCACAACAGCTTACTAAATTATTCTGTAAAATATATAATTGAAATATTAAAAATTAATTATTTTGTTTAACCAAATTGAAATCATTATTAATTATCCATGTTAATTTCCGTTACAATTAAGTCATTAACTGAAGACACCCCAAATTTTAATGATGACAAATTATGGGGATTATATTTTCTATTCTACTTCTTATAAATTATGAACTGAATATTAGTCGTATATACACTAAATGCTTTCAGAATCTCGGTATAGCACTACAATTAGCATAATTTATTCTATACGTAGGAGTATATAAATAAATATGCAAATATTATGGAATAGTCGGAATAGTTACCAAAATCCTTGAATTAATACCACACAATTAATTAGGGTCGTAGACATTTGAATATAAATAATTTTTTTAAATATAATGCAAAAATTATTCATTCTACATGATAGTGATATGAAATGCATACTTAAAAATCCATCATTAACCATTAAATGCAAGCACCTCGATTTACCATATGGAATTTTACACGCCAAATATAGTGTACGAAACGTCACCATGCACCATCACTAAAAACAGTGAAGAATAAAAAATCCACAGGCTTCACAATATTTCGAATAAACGTCTGAAATATGACAAAGCGTGTTAAATTATTTTATAAATTATAACAACCTATAATGAAATATACCTACATATTGGAGAACAAGTGTGAAACCAAGGGTATAAATGATGAACTGATCTCCAAAATTTTGATACGGTCGAGAATAGTTGCTGAAGGAACCAATAGACCAAAGGAATAATCAATTCGAAAAAATCCATTGAAAAACAGTACCCAATTTAAAAAAGTATCCAATTTACATATATTTTGTAGTTAATAGTTGAACGAATGCAGAGTAAATAGGAGACTCGAGCTTAATTCATGATTAACATCGAGAAGTTGACAATAGATGCCTTTCTATATGGAAAAAAAGAGATGAAGCATCAACGCGCAACAGAAATAATTAACATCATAAAAACAAGAACAGACGGCGATCTAATGATTAACGGCTATATTGAAGGATAACACTGCCCAATTATTATTGATATTGGATCCAATGTCACTATTATCAACAAAAAAGCATTTGCAAGAATAGAGATGAAGGCATATAAATCAAGATTAGTATTAACAAAATTCAGCGGTAAACTTTGAAAATAGGAGAGCCAATAACTAAACATATAATATGTTTATTTGTCGCCATAACAGAAGATTGCATATTAGGTGTCCACTTTCTGCGAAGACATTGTTGTGCATTTGATTCTAATCGACAAAACTTTGTCAATAAATGGCAATGATATTAAAGTGGATACTGTGTATATTCCACAAGGTCAATACAGCAATTAAATGGGCAAGAATAACAAACAAAATCACAATTCCAGCCAGAAGTGAATGTATTGTTTCAGTCACAGAACTTAAACAATCAACAAAAAATTCAAATTATCAAACATCATTCCGAAACTAATTTGCTCGAAGGACTCACAATAACAAGAACATTATTTGGCAAACAGAATTAATAACTTAACAAAATACATCCATTATCACCGGCAGTGATCGGCAGTTTTAAATTATACCAGACTTAAATAATAATGTCCACAACTTATCAACTTTTAGCGTTAGGTTAAGTTTTGTTATATGTCGTTAACCGTACGTCTAATTAAGTTAGTATATATAAAATAAATGCTTTTCTGTTCTTTGTTTTATAAATTAATATTGTATTATTTGG
>JANSTX010035843.1:0-13479 GCA_027564355.1 Penthetria funebris | reverse complement strand
ACCTTCACCATTCTCATTTTCACAGAATCCTGACTAATCCTGTGGGTAACTCGAAGCCGAACATATTTCTATATGTCTCCCAAGAGTTCCTTCACCAATTTTATGTCATTCCACATAACCTCCGAAATCAATATAAAAAATATACGAAATGTATAATCATGTAATGAAATATGTTGTTTATAAGCATTGTAGTAAATGTGGCAAAGAAAATCCAGATAAACAGTGTTCAAAATGTAAAGAAGTACAATACTGTGATAGACAATGTCAACGTCTCCACTGGTTTATGCATAAGAAATCTTGTGCCAGGCCAATACAATCGCCAGCAAGTAATAGTACAATTTAAATTTATTAAGTGACTGAGATAAGGTAATACACAAAATATATATAGTAATTAAATTTAGTAATTGTTTGTGTTTGTATTTAACTACTGTTACACATAGAAATACAAATGGAATTTTGTAATATTTTCTTTAGCCAATTGATAAATTCGTATATATATATATATATATATATATACATAATGATCAATGTAATTTGATTGCACTAATTGATTACTTGTTGTGTGACCGGGTTTTTGCTGCAATATCAAATGAAATTGTAAATCTTTTATACGCACAAAATTCGTAATATTTTGCATTATATTCAATACATAATAATAATGTACAGAATATTTTTATATTCAATTAAAACTTTCACACAAATAATATTATTATTTTGGTTATGTACACTGTGGCGGGTAATTTTTTGGATATAGCGCCAAAATAAATTGCACAAAAATTATTAGTTTGACTATAAAAAAGATAGAAAGGAGTCTTTAGAATGACCGTTATAGAATTATTTAATTTAATTTCACTATAAGCACACTTGTATATAAAAACTTTTAAATTAAACACAATTATTTTTTTTATTTTACGAAAGAAAAAAAAAACCTTGTTAATAAAAAATTTTTGGTTAGCGTCAAAGAAAAAAAATTTAATTTTTTCACACAAAAAATATAATAATTTTACTAGAAAATATTTACACACTTCAATAGAAACATAATAGTTTAATTATTTAATAGTTTTATTAGTTTTACATGATGTTTGCACCAATATTTTTCAAGATAATTGTAAAAATAAACGCGCGCCATAAAGACGATACTGAGCGCTTTGAAAAAAATTCCCACTGTTACCAATATGTACATTGCAAGAAATTATTATGAACCGCAAATAAATCTATACCGGTTATTTTTATATTATTAAAGTTTTGTAGATAATATTTATTTTAAAAATTAATTTTATATAATAATTATGCATATTTTATTATTTAAATACACAATAACAATAAAATAGTACTCTCATATAAATTTATATTTAAAATAAATACTTTTCTTTTGGATTATTATGTGATTTTATCGACATATTGAATTTATCTTTTTCGTTTTTGCAAAACAACACAATGCGCTAGAAAAAAAAAACAAATGTTTTACATATTACAGAAAATTTAGATTTTCTACTGGTATAATTTAGAATTTTAAACTTATGTGATTATTTCTAAAACTGGACACTTCAAATAAATTGTGTTCTAGGAAAATTATCTGTGGACGAATATTATTTTCTTATGTAAACGACATATTAATGAATTTTGTATTGAATGACGCAGCAGAAAATAAATGCTTTGCTTTACAATGTACAGAAAGAAGTTTTTTTAATAACTTGGAAATAATGTTTAAAATTAGTGTTTAATAAATATAATTCGTGAATTTGAAATAGAGATTATATTACAATACAATAATGTTAATTGATTTATAAATAAATATATGCAATTTATGTTTGGCGTGGAGTGATTTTCAAATAATAATAACAACCATTTTTGGCGAGTGATGTTTGTCCGTGGGTAAGTTTTGTTTTATTATTCAAATATGTTTATTAATTATTGTATACATAGCATTTCCACGTAATATAGAAGATTATATTCATTATCCCTATTAGTTATATCCTATTATTTTTATATATTAGTTAATCATTATATATACCTATATGTGTTTGCAATAGTAGTAGCAGACACTCTTTGTTCAGAGGGATATTAGTATGTTTAGTTCGTAAATCGTCATCATCCTGACATTGACTTATATTTATAGTCCCAATTTTAAGTATATCCTGTTGGTCATGATCGTTATCTTGGCCGCTATACACTACGTTTGATATAGATATTCCAAAAATAGATTTGTGCCTATGACCACAATATTAATTTAAGGATCGCTTTTTGTCCTCAATACAAAACAAATAAATCTCCACAACAATAAATAAAGAATAAATAAATGTTTACTTCAATAGAACAAATTGATTTAAACATAATAATTTGAGTCTTGATTGCGAACAAAGTATAATCATTTGGAATACTATTATATCTTATAAAATGTAACAACAGTTAAAAAGATTCTAGATGTTCTTAAATCAGTGAACATCTTCAATATGCTAGATAAATTTCAATGGTATATTGTTATATGGTAGTGAGTTATTTTGTTTAATCTCGATTAAATCAATAATAAATAATGTGTGAGATTATGGTTGCTTACCGTTTTCTAACTTAAATCTAGAGCCAATGGAAGTCACCACAATAAATAGTTTGTGACGCTATTTCAAAATCATAAGCAGCAGACTATTATTGTTGCCAATTTGATGATAGAAATATAATAATATCTCATAGGGTTAGTCATACTGATCTTGAGCGCTCTTGAATTACTGATTTTGCATGAGGTTGCCATTAAAAACAAATCTCAAATAGAAGAAAGAAGAGAGTTTAACATAAAATCAAATGTATATTATTTCTTTACTAAAACATTTTGGATGTACACTACTCCCCAAAATGAATCTGCGTACCGAACTGTAGAAGGTCAAATATATATAACATAAAAATTATGATCCTTAAAACGGCATGGAAAAAGATGCAACGGAATAAAGCATAAAGATGTTAATAGATGCGATACCCAAATCATTGAGACGAAACTTACCATTTTATAAAATAAACGTGATGTACAGAATTGATCAATTGACTATAATTTTGGCCACTAGACCCTTATATCTAATTAATTTTTTATCATTTTATTTAGCAACGAGTGATGCTATAAAAATACTTTGAATAATGATTAAAAATTTGAGAGATAATAAGTAAAATCGCATGGCATTATAGATATTGGAAAATCATTTCATAGAGTACCTAGAAAACTCGCTTCTAAATGTTATTGACTGATAAGTGATGCAACATATAGAATTGCAAAATGGATTTGCTTTGCTGAAGCCAATATACTAATTATAGATTCATGTCGGTGCTTTGTAGCTTTGCATTTATGTGCCATTCTACTGAGATTTTCAAAAGTATAACCAAATAATTATAATTGAACGAATGTTTCCCTGTGCCGCCCTATTTACCCATATGGTGTGTAGGTGTAATTATGATTTTGAGACTAGTGCATACATTCCCGCCACTATATAGTTTGTTGGTGATATGTTTTCCATCTGGATCGATAAACACAACATATACTTTGTATCACATGTTAGATCGATATAAATTACGTTACCTGTGTCATTACATAAATAAATAGATGTTTTAAGTTACCTAGATGCTAGTCGGTAATTATATTTATTAGGACAAGATGAAAAGAAAATAAATTAAAAGTTTCAATAAAAAAATTATTTGTGTATCACAATTTTAATAATTCTATTTTTTATAATCATCTTTTATATCCAATGTCGCCAATGTATCAGTACTTGCATCTAAATAAAAAAAATAAATTAAGAGTGTATATTAATAAAATAATTTATACAATCAATGAATTATACTCGAATATAATATATTATGAAATCAAAAAATTGAAATGATGACTATAAATCGGAAAGGCAGAAGAAGTAGACAAATCCTAGAAGCAGATTAACGATTATAAAAAGTGTCATAGAGAACAGAAAACACAAGCTTTATGAAAATATTTGTCGGTATTATTCTATGCACACATGAAGCGTACATACTATTATATGGCTTCATGATTTGGAAAGTGGTGAATGTTATCATGTTACAAATCCAAATTTTTGTCATGCACACATTAAAAATCTTTTGGCCACATACTAGCAATTTGTAGAAAATTAAATTGGATCGTCCATAAAATAGAAAATTTGATCTTCCGCTGGTGCCAGTGCGGAGTGAAAATGAAAATTCTAATCAGAAATCATCATCAATGGCTGTTGTTCGTTAATATATATCCTTCTGGAATGATGGTCGAGATGCTGAACTTGAGTTCTGATATATTTCTTTAGATCATTTTTCAGTATTAAAGCAGACATTTACTAAAATTACAAATGCGCGAAGATATAATATATACATAAATAATATATTTGTATTATTACCAATATCATCATTTTTCTTTTCATTTTCGTCATCAATATTATTCCAAGGTTGTATTGTACCTTGTCCAAATATCACAAAAGTTGTATTTCCGAATAAATAAAATCCAGACGACATAAAGAAAATAATTCTCCATAAACTTACGTCTGACTGTAAAATTCGAGAAAAATTGTAATTTAAAAGAAAAAACAAATTAATGCATTTCATATTTTTTTATATACGTACTTCATCAGTAACAATGAATCCAGTTAATAATGGTCCCAATATTGATAGAACGTTCGCACAACCATTTGTTATACCCATTAATGTGCCCGCAAAATTTGGTGCCAAATCCAAATGGTTAACCATAAATCCACAATATGTACCAGCATTCAAACCAACTGCAATTGTCAATAAGAGTACAGCCAATTCTGGATGATCACTAGTTACAAAGCCAACACCAATTAATGCCAACATTGGTCCATAATGAGCTATCGAATTAAATATTTTTCTACCCGCTGTTTTCGTTATATATTTTCTTCTCATCAGAAAATCTGATATTGGGCTCATAATTAAACTTAATAACCACATAACAAAATATGGTAATGCTGATAGTAATGCATTCTAAATAATTGTTAATTGTTTTTTTTTTTTTACTTGAATAATTGAATAAAAGAAATTACTTGTTTCATATCGAAGCCCATAACACTATTCATATAGGATGGTATTTCGGTTAGTAAAATCCAAAATCCCCAATTTTGACAACAATGTACAATGAATAAAGCTATAAATGGTTTAGATGTAAAAACTGCTTTCCAATTCATTGATCTTTTCGATGACATCGATGAACCCGGTGCTGTTTGTAAATATTCTCTTTCAATTGTTGAAATATTTTTATACTCAGCAGGTGAATTACAACCAAAGAAAAACCATAAGATTGCCCATAGACCAGAACATCCACCTGTAATATAAAATATACTTGGCCATCCCATTGAAGATTCGGCTAATAATCCACTCACTGCTAATGTAAGTACGGTACCAGCTTGTGTACCACAATATGCAAATGTGGTAAGCATTCCCATTTCCGATGGATGAGCCCATTTTGCTAGTAATGTATGTGTACATGGATACATACAACCTTGAGCAAGTCCAAGTATTACTCTTGATGCACAAAATATTCCCCAACCAGCATTTGCTAAAAATGGTGCCACAATTGTTAATACACTGCATATTATAGCTGCAATAAGATAGATAATTTTTGGACCCACTTTCTGCGCTAATAATCCTGCCGGTATTTGTGTGACAAGGTATCCCCAAAAAAAACTACTTAAAACAGTTCCTTTAGTTTGTGCATCCCAATCAAAATGCTATATTGGGAAAATTTTAATTTTATTTTAATTAAATGTTCATTATATACTCTCGTATACAACTGTGTGTCACTTTCACATACCATTATATCTGGATTTGATGTATTATCTAACATAGGAACTATGCCAACTGATAAATTTACTCTGAGTGAATAGGCAACTACTAATCCAAGAAACATAAGTACTACCTGCATATGTCGGACTCCAAATCCCTTTGCTGAAATTACAAAAAATATTTATTTAATATTTATATTTTTGATTATTGATATTTATAATATTTTTAGATTGGATTTATGCAAATGAAAATATCATCATCATCATCCTAACCTGTATGTAACACAAGTCTACATGTTATATGTAGTAAGTCGGTTGTAAAACTAAAGGTAACTACTTTGGTATTTGTATACCTTATCTACAAAGAAGACATTAAATTTATATTTTTGGCCAATTATGGGCCATGCTTGCGCCATAATTGATATATTCTGTAATCCTCTTTTCGATGACACCGCAAGGATATAAATATAGGTTAAGCAACCTCTGGATGTTAGTCTAGCACTCAATTCACCACTCAATACATCAAATCTAATAAATAAAACCCAAGAGAATCCTTATGAAAGAATCCCTGAAATTAGAAAAATCAAACAAAAGGACAAACTGATGATCTATTGAAGTGTAATATTCTCCTTACTTATTATATAAAACTTATTAATTTAAGTTTTAATCCGTATATATAATTTGTTTCGATACTTAAGTAAAGATAACTCATATTAATTTACACCGATTGTGTGCTTGACTACATTCCCAGACGGTAGTGATCTTAGACCGAATATCTGGGTGTAGAGTCAAATTAACTTTTTGTTACAATTGTTTACATTTGCATTAGAATTTATTAAAAATACTCTAGAATTATTATATGGAGTCTTTAAACTAAAATTCACATATATAATTGAAAGGAAGTATTATATAAAAACTGTAATAACATACTATCTGTCCATAGTACTGAGATTTATCGGCATCTAAATATGGAAATAATATATAAATAATAAGATCAGTGTATATATTTTTTAACATAGAATCACATCTCGTAATACAATATACTGTATATATTAGTTGCATGAATCTTTAGTGATGTTACAAAACATTTTGATATTAATATATAATTCAAATAACTTATCATATCAAATGCACTGTTACATATGATACATTCCACAGCCGGAAAAGACGACGCAAGTAAGATAAAACATTTGTTAGGAATAATGATCTACTTTGATGTACACCGTTTATTTCAGATTACGTTAGCTTAGGTTTAATAGTTAGAATCAAATATTAATGTATTTTGTTTCAGATATAGAGGACAACTGAAACAATTAATGTATGAAATATAACCTGGTGAGATAGTACAAACAGGAATTCAGGAAATCATTGTATGTTATTTGGTTCGGGTATCTAAAATAATTGTTTTTATATGCAATTTAATATTGTTACTAATATAACAAAATCCTTGTATATTAAATTGCCTTGAGTGTATGTTCTGGGTTTTTAATTGTAATTTTTTTATTTATTTATAAGTAGACTACAAACGAATAATAATTATATTTATTGCATTAAGTTTTCCGAATACTAGAAAGTTTGTCATGAATATTAATCAACAATTTAAGCGTTTCATAATGTTAGGTATTTATACAAGTATGTTCCTTGGTATATATACGAGTATGTTCCTACCCGTATATAAACTAACAATATAGTTTATAAGATACATTTACATTGGCTTTTAATTAAATTTAAAAATTAATAATTTTCAGTATCATCGCCCTCAGTTTGATTAAATTCATCTACTTATCCTTCCATTGTCTGTCCTATTAAAACAAAACATATAGAAGGAGGCAAGATATAGTAATAATACTATAGTGTGTTTTACGAGATTGATAATTTTTAAAAATAGTTACTATCAATAAAATACATTACACAATACAATTACGTGTATAATCTGTCTGAATATAGTATATAAGATTTCAGATATGGCATATGTACTTGTTGGACAATAAAAATAATATTTACGATTAAATTAGAATTTAATATTTTAATGATAATTTCCATTTATACAATGGCAAATATGGGATTTGTGAGTACATCATAAACTAAAAGATCGACAAGTGACAGTACTTATAATATATAAACGTAAATCATTATATATGACACTGTATTGTAATGATTGATACACCTGTAACTACGACTGAACTACGGACGAAATGTGACTGTAATATAATAGAAAATTCTATCCACTTTAATTAAATATTTTACTTATCTATAAATGTCAATGCAGCATAATATTATACAAACTTTAGCGATTGTCGGCCAATATAATTTTATAAAATGCGAATCTTCTCTCAACGTCGACTAAAGTATTTGCGGGGCAAATGAAAATGAAGAAATTTCCTCAGATGTTAAACCACTATTAATTTGAAAACTTACATCATTACGGCAGTAAGGATGTTACAAGGGATGTTAGCTTATTTTCCATACATCTTCGTGTCCACGATATTTTAATATAATATTATCAAACTTTTTTAATACCAACTTAGTCCACCGCGGGTAACCACTGATCTAGAAGGCAGCAATATACCATTTGTTAGTTCTTTAAATATAACTACTCTAGTAAGAGATTTCAGAAAAAAATCCGTTGAATGTTACCTGATGTAAAGTTGAATACTGAGATCGAAAACCAAATTGTGGATTCCATGAGCAGGGTATGTTATTTGTATCAATTTGGGATAAAACATTTTTATTCCAACTACAGCTTGTTTCATCAAGTTCAGCTACATTCAACAAATATGATGTGTTAAGTTTACAATACTGAATATGCTAATTATAACATTTGCTATCATTCTGCCTTTTGGATCTGTAGTATCATCAGTCGACATCCAAACTTTCTTATTGTGCAATTTATTCCTTACTTTGTATCATATATTAATAACATATTGCATACGATTCGCATAGAATATAAAGTATTTGAAAAGAATATACAAATACATATTGCATATTAATTATGCATTAATAAAAAAAAATATATGTAACTAAAAATGCAGATTATGCAGTAAATATGCAATAACAATATTTTCGTTTTAGAGTTCAAAAATTTCGAAACACATGATGCATAAATAAATAAAAATACATAAAAATTCGAGACCTACTCATCACATAATATTCTAATTAGTATATTCTGCACTTAAATCTGTTATTGTTTCACTTTTCATTAAATATCTTGAATTAATTATGAAAACTTATTTCTATATATTCTCGTATTTTGATTGGCAGATGTTTTGGGTTGCCAGATTACATCTTTGCAGTGTGGGAATGACGATTTTCATTTGTAGTCATTAACTACATGTCCATATAATCTAAAAAATGATAGATTAAGGAACAATTAAGAGCTAAATATTGGATATTAGTTTGACATCCAAAATTTATGCAGTTTGACAAAATATTACTTGGAGATCTATCATCCATGTGTATCAATGAAAAACAAAGATTTTTAAGTTGACTGCTATTTCACACATTAGAACTACGATAAGCAAGAACATCAATATTATAAAATTTTGTATTACTTTTTAAATTTAATACAATTAATTCAAATTTTAACTCTTTATCGTCCAAATATTATATTATGATATTAAGCACTTTTTTATTTTATTTAACTTACGGCGAGGAACTTTCTGTATTTCATCCTTAATTGCACCAACTTCCATATTTTTTATATCTTTTATGTCCTGTTTATTTACTTTTTTTTTTTTTAAAAAACTTTAATATTTTCTTGAGTAAATCACTGAAACCAATTTTAGTACGTGTATATTTTTTCACCTTGATCTCAAAGTATTGAAAACATTTTTTACCAGTTTTTTTCCTAATGGTGTGTCTCTTATTACAATCTGCAATATTAACTAAATTAAATAACTAAAAACAATATCGCGATTTGTACAATTAATAATTTTAAAAATACATTCCAATAAATAACTAATAAATATTTTTAATCTTTAAGTGCATACTTGTTATATACTATATAGATTTTGTGAGTATATATTCGACAGTGTGTATATAGTTGAATTATCTTAAAATTTAGTTAAAATTGATGGTAAATAAAATATACGAGTATGTTAATTACTATTAATACTTAGTAAATTTTGCTCGTAAATATAAACCTGTTTGTTTTTTATATTAAATTACTTTCTCTGCCAATATACATTCATTCTCATATATGCTTTGCATTGTCAATAGGTCGATCCAGCATAATTTATTTTAAGGTGCTTCGTTAGCACAGAATATGGAAATTTACCATTATTAATAGCAAATATCTTCATATATCCTGTACGATTATATAGTGTGAACCCATCCACATTCAACGAAAAACTTGTTTCAGAAGTCTACCGATGAAGAAATCATCCTATTTCAGAGGATTCATATATACATAAATAAAACAACAAGACTATAAGTTCCTAATTAAGTGTGTTTTAAATTAATTTTATTTCTGATAAAAACAGGAATCGTTTACAAATGTGTTCACATTTATGGTCAAAATCAACAACATCATCAATATTTCGAATGGATGTTTTCGTGGCATATATGTATATATGTCAAATATAATTAATATTGATTAAGATAAATAAAATCATCAATATCCATTATCGAAACATAATTAATCACGACAGTACAGTACGATTTTTTTAATATCTGTCAAATCTTGTCTATAATTAGGAATTAAGAATTGCATTTATTAGAAGCATTTATTGCAATATTAGAAGTAAATATCTGTAGATATAATATCTGATACGATAGTTTGTTGGTGAGATGTTAGTTGACAAATACATTTAGTCACGATTCTATTGGCAAAACCAAAACAAAATTAATGTTTATCATATGGCGGTTATGGTTATCGCAATAATAGTCATGATATACTTTATGCAGGGAACGACATTTAATTTGGCTATTTGTAACACAAATACATTGTAAAATGAAGGATAAACATCTAATTACATAACTAATAAAAATTAATTTTTGATTAATTGTGATGAACTTAGTTTGAAGTATCAAAATCAGAAATATTATGTTTTAGAAAGACATAAATATCTATATCGCCTTGAAGAGTGTAAACAAAACTAGATATTTAAAATTTGCTATACCAAAAAAATACTGCTCATTCAATATCAAATTTATTGTGCATCAGAATTCTGCAATAATTTCATATTCATATTGAAATCGATGGCATTATATCACTGTGATAGCTTAACTAAATAGTTGTTTTATTTTTTAAAATACAATTACTGAATTTTCAATAAAAAAAGGAAATATTTTGATACTATACGAAGTTTTGATCATTATAATCCAGATATTGAAGTAGCACAAATGTTTGTTTGAAGTTAGTGGTCACTAAACTTATATAACTATATTATTGACTTAAATATGTACTTCCGCAACTTAGTAGCAAAATCAATAACAAAAAGATTAATGAATATAAAATACTCGATTGTTAATACAACAAATAAGTAAATAGTTTTATTCAACACATTTGTTTTAGTGATTATCAATGATTATTGGCATGTGATCCAAAATAATAGTTTAGCTGAATTTACTTAATTGTCTATATATTTTTAAAATTATAGATGGAAATTAAAATTATTCATATTATGAGTTAGGAGAAGCATTTGCAAACTTTGTTTTTTCGTTTCATTAATTTCACCTATTTTCTATCATGAACATTGTTTTCAATCTTAATCATTAAAAGATAGATCATACATACGATATTTAAAATCATAAATGTGTGTTTGATCCGAAGATATCATCAAGTAAATAAACCATCTTGCAACAAATATATGCTAGTTACGAACCTTAACAGTTGATAAGTAAAATTAGAATATTTTCAATAGTTGTGATTATAATTATCTAGAATTTAATTTAGTTTATTATATACTAATGAAACATTAATTATTTGCATAATCGTCTACTCTAGCAGTTGTTTGCATGTGTTTATCTGGAATCCATATAAAATGTTTAGCATATAATTGCATTGCTATTATACAAGCATCTGGAAATATTTCACAAAAGTACGGTAATATGTGCATTAATTTGTGAGAAAAAAAACATCATAGAATTCCTGTTTTTTTTTCTCACAAATTAATGCACATATTTGTTTAGTTTGAAGTAGTGTTGGATCACTTGTTATGTAGGATCACTTGTATGATATACCAGAATCATTTGAAATGTAATGACAATAATGACAATTGTATCGCTAGTTATATATTTGGAGTATAGCAGTGTATATTTAAAATGTTTGTTATATGATCCACCAGATTAAATCTAGAGTGTTTTTCCCCGACACACATAGTCGATATATACATACAACAATTTGAAGATTTTCCGATTGATCAGACCACAATTGAGATAAGAATAGCTAATATTATGTGTACTTAATTATCACTACACTGATCCACACCATCTTATTAATTATATACAATTATTGATAGTGTCTTATCATTTTTATATTATTTACGTTACTGTTTCTCCATAATTGGTGCTTCAATCTGTCTCTATATTTGACTTTTTGCTCGTAAAATTTATTTTTGTTACTTATCTTAAACGTATATCGATTATCAGATAGATAAATGCCAATAACTTTTCAATTGCACTTACATAGTACAAGCATATAGTTAAATATATTATTGATTATCTATTATATAATCAAACTGAGTTTCTAAGGTCTTCTATTGTGTATGGTTTATATTGACCTATTGTGATATTTTGAATTCTATAGGAATCATATATTATATTATAGCATAGTACAAAATAGGTAACTTAAAAATTTATGAGTAAGTATTCAAATATGTGCCAATATAATGCAATTGTAATTATTATATTTTATCTGTGGTAACTAAATAAATAATATTTTATCTAAGTTCATAAATATGGTCAGCTCAATTTTATTTTGCTATTAAAATATTCAATAGATTAACTCTCAATAAAAAGTAAATGAAAAAAAATATCATAAATGAATTTCTTTATATTAATAATCAATTTTTTCGATTAACTTTAGTATATGATAGATATGTAGAATAAAATTAGACATACTCTTAGATATAGACAAGTTACTATCTCAACTTTAAGTTGTGTTACTAGGATTTAAGTAATTTGATTATATAAATTAGATTATAATAATATAATAGGTATATAATTTTCATAAAGCGTACATAATACGAATTGTAATAGTATAAACAAATAACACAATATTCAGGTTTCCTGTACACACATGAGGGACGTTTATGTAATGGAAAACTTGTCCTTACTGTATCAACTTTAGGAAACTATACATTATAGGTCATAATATATTGTCTAACTAAACTTTTTTAAATAATTATAACATTACGTTGTTGTGCAATACTTCAAAACAAATGTTGAACGTCTCTGATATTTTAATATCAAAATGATTATGGAAATTTATTTTTAAGAAAACTTCTTAAAATTATTATCAATATTTTAATTAAAATCAATATTTTAGTTAGTTGATTTTTTAAAATAAAAAAAATGTAATTTCTATATTTCTATATTTTTATTAAATACATATTAATAAATATGTAAAATTAATTAACATACATATTATAAATTATATAAAATAAAATAATAATTTAATATTGACATCAAATATTTTATATAATTTTAAAAATTTAAAGTCTTATTTCATTAATTCATTATGAAAAATATAATAAATATT
>JANSTX010035832.1:0-13481 GCA_027564355.1 Penthetria funebris | reverse complement strand
GATTTCCATTTTAATATAAACAAAAATAGCACACCAAAGAGTCCCCTAATAATTTAAATTTCATAATTTCTATATAAAATTTAATTTTCTTCTATAGAGTTTTACTTTAAATTTTATTCACTACCTCTCTGCACTAATCTCACCAAATAAATTTTGACTTGAATTTTGATTAAATCGAAAAAAAAACACAAAAATCAAAAAAAAAAATAAATAAATTCACAGAATTATTGAACTTTGTTCTGCAATTCCATAATTTTCTCATCAATCATTAACAATATTTACATAACAATATTCAGCTTCACTCTTCACTATATTTTTTTTAAAATATTTATGACCCTTTGCCCAATTTCAATTATAATTAAATTCCAAGTTAAAACTTTAACACTTAAATTCCACAATGTCACCGACAAGGACTTAATAAAACTTCTAACCAACACGGACATGATGTAACTTCTTGTCTTGAATATTCTGGACCCCAACCTTTGGCAAAACTAATACGTACACTATGTGTATCAACAGGACCAGTTTTTGCACCAGCTATATAACTTGGCCATACAAATGAATTTGTTGGAGCTGCCCTAATTAAAAAAAAAAAAAAACAAATAAAAATTAAATTAAAAATCAAATATATGGACAAATTAATTATATTTGTATTATTATATAATATAAACGTTTAAAATTATTGTAGTTGAATATTTTTAATAGCATAATACCATGGGCTATTACTCCGAAACATTGTAATTTAAATCAAACAAATTAAAAACATAAATATGCATGTTAACTTGGTTTTTATTCCAATATAGGCACATAAGAATGGTGCATTTAAAAGAGTCACTTATTAATTATGCAATTACATAATGTTTAATCAAATTAAAAAAAAATAAATAAATAAAAACAATTAAACTTACTTCAATGGATCAAAGGCTCTAAGGCAGTGTCCGGGTGGTACCCGATAAACCAACAAAGACATGGAATCGACATCAATTAATGTCGGTGAATGTACAAAAACTGGAGCTGCAGAACGATTATATAACCACATTCCATCAGATTCCCTACTTAAAGTTACACCTATTAGAAAATTTAAAAAATGGATGGTGGTGGGTGAAAAAATGAACATTAATAAATTTTTTTTTTTTTTTTTATTATTATTTCTTTTTTCTTACCTAAACCAATTTTTTGTCTAGCTTTCAGCACTGAATCGGGTGCAATTGTATCCCTTTGCAGTGCTAATGTAGACAAACATAAACCATCACCCCTTGGTTGATCAGAAAATATATTTACAGCTGAATTAATTACAGGAAATAATCGCCCGACACGTTTTGTCAATTCCCAATATGCTAATTTACACCACCCTGAAACGGATGACGAATCTATAATTTTGAAAAGAAAAATTATTTTAAAATAAATTGACTTGAAATATATTTTTTTGTAATTTCTAAGGATAGTGAAACATATGAGTATACACCTATATATAAACTGTGGGTTTTTCCTTTACATTTTTCATTTTCACTTAAAGTTTGTTTTTTTATATTAATTGTTCATTTGCATAATAGTACTGTAGGTATAATGTATAATATAAGATTGTTTTAATTAAGTTTCTCATTGGTTTTTAAAACAAAAAAAAAAAATTACTTAAATAAGAAGAATTCAGAGAAAATGACTGACCACACTTTACTCGTAATTTATATAGAGACAACAAAATATTTCCACCGGAAATTAAAAAAATATTTAAATAATTTAAAGAAATTTTATATCATTCATACATCTATTAATGTCTACTTGACTGATACATTTTAAAAATTATATTATTGTACTATGTAAAATATAAACATAAATATTTGATTTAATAATCATATGTTATATATTTAAACGAAAAATTAAAAGAAGGAGATGCTGATCGGTCAATTAAATTTTTAAAGTGTATAAGGTGCATATAAAATATTACATATAACCCCATAAAAATGTAATTATTCTGTTATGTCTGAAAAACTGTACTACAATGTACAAGAATGATGGTTGTAAAAAATTTAAAACAATTAAATTATTTTCTTCTAACAAATCCACACTTATAGTGTTATAATATATTTTATTAATTTTATACCAAAATCTAGTACAAACACTTGATATTATAATATTATATTGATAAATAAAAAGTTTTCTAGATCAGCGCGATCAGTTACTCACAATAGATTTTTAAAACGTATCAAATATACATAAAATTCCGTAAAAATATATAATTATTCTGTTATACCTAAAAATGTGTATTCAAATCTACAAGAATGATGAATGTAAGAACTTTATATAATTATTATATTAATATTCGTATAGCAAAGGCACACTTAAACTGTTATACTGCAGTCCATTAACGTATTTGCAAGATTTATTTTTAAAGTGTTCAAAAATTGCATACATCACACTAATTATAATAAATCACAGAGTTGCTGTTCTCGTGTACACGTTTCTTTTTAGTTAAATTTAAATAATCAAAATATTATAACACATAAATTAAATATACATAACATTTATTGTTCAAATTGTTGTAATTAAAAGCAAGTATGAATTATAAAATTATAACAGTTACATAAAAAAAATCTGATAAATAAAATATGCGTTTCTTTTAATAATAAGCGATGAATTCTACAAGTTCTTGTTTATGTATATTTTATTAACTTATTCTATGTTTCTGTTCTATATAATAAATAAATTGTATTATATCAGTTAAAGTGTGTCTTTGCTAATATAAATTTTAAATAAATTGTATTCTTGCCGATGAATTTCAATTTATTTAAAACACATAAATTTATATTAATATACTGTCTATATAAAGGTTATTATACAAATATATGTGTATATATATTATATATATATATATATAAATATATTTTAAATATAAATATTGTATATCTGTTCTTGCAAACAACAGAAATATATAGATTTGTGCTGGTGTCATATTTAAATTTAGATCATTTGAGCCACGCAAAAACGATAATGTAAATTTCTATTTACATACATATATTTAATTTATACACAAATGTTTACATTATATATATAATCGTATGTATAATAAATACATAAGTACAATATATGTTCTTAAATAGTATATTTAATTAAAATTATTAAGTATATGAATAAAGTTTTATTTACTGGTATTTCTCACAACCCACCCCTATTTCTATAACATTTTAGTACCAAGTAATTTTTACATTTGAATGGACGGAAATTTATGCAGTTGGAAATTTAAAAGAAATACAGGTATTTACATAATGTTTACACTGGTTCAAGTGTAATAATAGAAACCTATATTTTTAATATGATACAAATATTTTATAATTCATAAATAAATTAATGAAAAATATGTAATAACTTGGTTTCAAACATAACTGTTATACAATACTTTTTACGTACTAGATTATATACATTGAAAATCATTATCTACTCGTATATAAAAGAAATGCAAATAATTGGTGAAAATTTGTAACTGTACGTTTATGTTTACTGATCTGTTATACTGTAATGCATTACACAAATTACCAGACATGATGATCAATTCAATTTTAGATCGAACATAAAAATAAGTTATTCTATAAAGTAAAATGAAGAAAAAAATTAAATACAGATAATTCTGTACTGAATCAAATCTTACATATTGTACTATTTATTTTAAATAAATACCATTGTTGTTAGAAGCCATACGATAGTGCAAACGATGGTCAGAATTGTCTTAAATTAAATTAAATTTAATTATACATATGTGCAATTAAATAAATGTAATGATAAATTTTAATACATAAAGAAAATTAAATAATTATGATTATATAATTATAATAAATAATATAACAAATATGTGCAATAATATATATATATATATATAAGAATTGAACATTAAAATGTATACATGTGTTTACAGCCAAGTAGGACGTGAGCATTATACGAGTACTTAGCTACACAAAGTTAATTAAAGTAAATAATTAGTAATTAAGATATGATAAATTGTTTAATTAATATATTATACATGTTTACACACACATATATATATATAAATATATATATACTATGCAACGAAGCTTTTGACTATTTATAGTAATTAATATACATTTAAGAATTTGGAGTATTATTTACAGAACTGATACGGCAGTATTATTGGATTCCATACTGGCAACTTATGCGTACACAATTTTTATTAGTAGCAAAAACTTGAAGCTCTATATGTCACGACTCCCTGACATACGTACAAACAATGAGTCATTACATCAATTTTAATGAAGATCTTGAATATTAACTTCAAAATTATCATATAACATATTTATTGAATTCAATAATATTATTGATTGGTAGATTTTCGCCTTTGTTAGATCAACTGGAGATATTATGTAGTATTTAAATCAAATTTAGATCAGAAGTAAGGGTAACTCCATTGATTTAACTCAATTTATCTAAGCCTTTAGTCATCGTCTGTGACAGTACTTCGTATCGTACTTAATATTTCAAAAAAAAGCAACATGACCAATACTACACATGTAAATATAAACAACTCTCTAAACAATATTTTTAATTATATATATTTTTCGTAGTTTCTACATATTTTGATAAAATAACAATTCTTAATTGCGGTCACAATATTATCATATTAAGTAAGGTAACTATAGTTTATGTGCGAAAAAATCGCTAAAGATGTCGCTTAACAAAGCTATTAAGTTTTTTGCAGTATGTATCCTGTAAGCCATTAAAACCATTTAATTCCGTAGCAGGTACTAAAAAAAATTCCAACATCGTCCGATATTGAGCACTATTGATGGAAACAGCGACACCTCTTTCATTATCAAAATAATATGGACCAATGATCCTTTCGGACGAGACATCGCACCAAAAAGTACAATGATTTTAATACTCAAAACATTTTCATCACGTCTGTAGGGGCAATATATGCAATAAAAACAAATTTAAACAAATTTCTATAAACTTAAAGAATTGTTTTGTTTTAATAAATATTAAAGTATAAACAATCAAAATAGATAGTTTAAATAGAAAATGAAACAGAAACGGACGGATTTCAAATTTAAAATAAACATAAAGAACGGACGATGTAAACTTAAAATTATAAAAAAAAAATTAAAGAAATTTATAATTCGTTTAACGATGTATTTATACCGGTGCATGATATGCGCATAAGTTGACAATATTTAAAAGACAAACTGCATAACCAACAATATACATTATAAGGCTCCAGTCACAATAATATTTTTTTCGATTAGCACATAATTCATAAAATAGAGTACGTCTACGTAAAACAAAGTATTGCTTGACAAAAGTAGTAGATAGGTAGAATATAGAAACTATAACCACACATAATTGAAAATCAATTATTAACATTGCTTTCCCTTTCCACAACAATTTCAAATACCTAATTGTATTTGTATAATTTTATAGATTTTACAATATTTACTTATTCTTATAATTGTTATCAATTATTATTATTATTATTATTTATTTTCATTATTACTATAATATTCTTGTACACAAAATAACATCATTTATATTTAGTGCCTTGAAAAATAATTCATTTTTAACTATCAAAAAAACAAAAAAAAAACGACGGACAATATAGAGGCGGCCGAATTGACTAGACGAAGCGATTGTTTGGCGCCTGTCATACTTATACATATCAATAATTGCATGACTAAAAATTACAACACACCTACATTTTTATTAAAATAAAGTTAAAATAAAATAATCTTTATTGTGTATAAAACATGCAATACATGTATAACTAACCAGATAACAAGTATAAAATTAACTTTTTACAAATACTTATTGGTTTTTGTGAAATATTTTCAAAATCCATTAAAATTTATTTCACGAACAAGTAATTGTACGTACATAAAACCAATTTACGTACATTGCGTACGTTAAATGTATATACGTTTTTCTTTAAAATACGCGTATCTTCACAACAATATGTAACTTTCACAAAAAATAATATTATATTAGTGACCAGTATGGTTTGTCAAATGTATTGGTTAATAAATATCGCGCTAAAGTAAGCAACAATCAACACATTGATCATTATTATACATACAATGTATAATATATACAATTATATATATATTATTATGTATTTCATAGTTAAATAAACATTCACACGATGGATATTCATACATAAAATAGTACGGATATACATAATAATATACATATTTTTATTTTACAACACACCAACAACGGAAAAAAATGGTTAATAGAGATTTTTTCAAAAATTGCCTTGAATATTTGGCGCCAGTCATTTTATATTAGAAGATATCAACTCTGTAACTTTTTTTAATTATTTCTTTTTTAAATACAGCAATATATAGTTTTATTTTAATTATCACGTTTAAATTTATATATGCACTTAAAATATGTCATAAAGCAAACGTGGGTAACACAGCAACAAACAATATGTATTTTTAGATAATTAAGAGATTTTTTTTTTAATTCATTTAAGATGTGTAATTTATGTGTGAACGTGCCCCTGTCAACTGTTATAATTTTTTTCCTCAATAATATCTATTGTGAATTTTTTTTATATTAAAAACGTTTTATTTTATTTAATTTTTTTTGTACACATTTTCACCGTGACCTTGTTTTCACTTGGTATTTTTACATACTGAATATTGAGTAAACAAACGCGAGTCTTATAAATTGCGTAATTAATAAATTATTAATATTACATATTATTATTGTTGTAAAAAAATCGTTAATGGCAGTAGTAAATCTAAAATATTAAAAAAGAAAATTTAAAATATGCATTATATATTACATACATAGCAGCGCATATATTGTGGCGCCAAATGTTTTGTTTTGTAGAGTTGTAAATTAATGTTTATGACGATAGTCAAACGATTTAAATGATGAAAGTGATACAATTTTTTTGTAAAATATAATTCACACACATATTTATATATATATATACATCATATGATATGAACATTCCTGGTCATAACGTTAAAAGATATGGTAGTCGGCCACCATTTTCAATATAGCTTAAATCAGCTGCCAACATAAACCACCACAAACATTGCCAATGTGTTCGATGATTTAGTTTAAAATAAAACTGTTCACAACACTCATCATAGGCGAAATATAAAAAAATAATATGCAACGACTACAAGTTACCCACAAAATATCTTGTATTATGTGAATATTATAATGGTAAAGATTGCTCAAAACTGAACAATTTCGGCATCAACTCAAATACTACTCAATTGTATTATTAACTTTGAAGAAAGAATATCAAGTTAATTGAAAATGAAATTATTTATTAATTGCATATTATATTTATTATGGTATAGTATTACATTCGATAAAGAATTATGGAGAAAAATCGCTCTCGAAATCCAATCTCCGTATACAAAGTATCGAAAGTAAAATCAATTAAAAATGAAAAATTTATAGTAGATACTTTGTCAATACATTAAAGTAGGAAGATATAGTTAAGTAACTTGTGTTCATGCAATTAAATGAATGGAGTCCAAAAAAATGTTATTTATGTATCAATTTTTGATTGAACAAGGAATTTCATTTACCCTGAATTCAAACTGATAAATGTACATATTGACAAATATAAATCTAATCTTACTATAATCATTTGATTATAGTAATGGTAATGAATACGGTGATGATATTTTCTTACAATTCTTACAAAACTTTACATAAAGCTTAGAAAAGAACTCATTCTAATTACAAATTAGAAACAAATGAACTGGTTTTATTAAAAAGAAAATATGAATATTAATCTATACCTTACCATTTTACAGAAAAAAATCTATTAAATTAATTACAAATGAAATCATTTGAACTTGAAAATGTGATATAATTAGAAATTCTGGAATTACTTCAATTCTTAATTTAAGTATGCACCATTGTAATCGCGTAATGAATGTATGGACTACTCGTATTCAAAAAAGTATAAATTGTTTCAAAAATATAATCCATTGATTAAAAACTACATAGTCGTTAAATAATTTAAAATTACATAATATTCTTGTCATTTATACAAGTATATATACAGAAATACGTATAAATTATATTAAAATTTAATAATTTTTTAAGATAATATACTCTTAGCAATGCTTATAAAAATATCACGTATAATTTATTTCAACTATATATGGCTCTGATTAATCTCATTTACTTTAAAATTATAGTTTTTTTTTTCTGTGTTTATAAAGATAAAATAAATGATAAAATGATAAACAGAAGAATACTCGAATATTAATAATTTTTAAAAATAGCATAGATGAATACTTGTTCAGTTTGATTTTTAAAAAACCAAACTATATAAGTACTAATGTCAATAAGTAATAACGTCTATAAGCGTCGGTTAGTTATGTTTAACTATACGAAATGTAGACTATTTTTGATTGGTCTATATACAATGGTGGTTAAATTAACATGTATGCTACTGGGAAGCAGACAGGTCATAGAATCTTACAGTAGGTTCTATAAATATACTGTGAAATATGTATATTAAACAGTTCATTAAATTTATTTTATATTTTTTAATTTGAAATATATGCCGTTATATGACATTTTTTGAAATAGAGACCTCATACAATTGAATATGTGAAAACTCACATTTTTCTTGTACAAACTTAGTGTACAAAAGTATCCCATATATTTAACTTTATAAATAACTAATAATCTATATTCACTTTGTTCCAATTTAAATTTTTGTCGTTGTTTCATTACGTTTTTTCGTAAATTTCAATACTGATTTTATTTTTAAGTATCATTCACAATAATTATGCTTTCATTCACATACAACAATCCATAAAAATTAAAATATTATACATTAATATTGAAAAATCAGTGTTCCTTGATAGCAAATTATAATGATTTATGTCAACAATATCGAAAACGTTTTTATTAACCTTCCTTTAACGACTGGTTAATATTGTCAGTGTTTAAATTGTGTTTATAGTATTTGGCAACTTTCAGATTAATAACATACATTTTTTTAAAGATACATAACCTCAACATAATCGGTGTAATAGAATCTAAATATTTTTCGGTTTTAATTAATTTTAAACATATAATAATTCATTTTGTTATACTTTTTTTTTTCTTTAGAATTGAATATTTGTGTATATTTAATGTTATGCATTAAAAATAGAATTTGAGAGAAAACGAATTTACAGAAGCATTAGCAATACCATGTAAACAAATTTATTTTTGGTATGTTTGACTTAATTAGGGTGTTGTACATAAATTTTCGAAGATGGCGCCTGGCTTCGTTTTTTTTATTATACATAATAATTCTTTCTTTTTTTATATACACATTTCTAGATGTATTTTATATTTATATATATATATATAATTATACATAAATATTAAATGGAAATAAATAACACAAACAAAATACCTGATAAATATTCAATTTAGAAAATGAAAAAAATCCACAAATTACTATAGATATAGAGAGAGGTTAAGAAATAGTATCATAACAATAAAATAAAATAATTTTAGTACAAAATAGATTTATTGATTTGTTTATCTCGTCAATTTAGTGTGAAATCATCAAATGAGGCGCCAAACAAAAAAAAATCAGTAGTCTAGTCAATTCTGATGATAATAATGATGATGATGATATAACACAATTATCGCATGCAGCACAGAGCACACAAACACGCAATTTCAGTTAAAAATGAAAAAAAAAATATAGAAAATAAATTTAAATTTAAATTGGAAACTCATATTATAATTGAACCACATGTTTGCCTGTTTTCTTTCGTTTTTGTATATTTATTAAGCGTTATTTTTTTTTTTTATTTATTACATAGTTAATTTATATTTTAATAAGAAAAATGTAAAAATTTCATTATTATTTACATTTATTTAAATAATATAAGAAGACCATATGTAGAATTTACATACAATACTTGAATTTAAATAAACAAAAAAAAAACAGGGAAAAACATAGAATTAAACGAAATTTTAACAATATATAGATAGGACTTACCAATCATTTTAGTACAATTAAATACATTAAAATTAATTTCTTAATTTTGCGCAACGATGCCATTTTCTGTATTTATGTATTTAAAAAGGTCTATTCACAATAACTAATATAACTAAAGGCAATTTTTGACTTTTGTTTTGTAAAAAATCAATCATATCAAGAATTTATTATTAGAGTTAGATGTAGTTTTGAATTATTATAATTATTACAAACATAAAAGGAAAATATTATAATATCATTAGGACATTAAGACGAAGTATTTTCTACACAAAGATTGCGTTCGGATTTTGACACCTTTTTGTGATAATTAAATAAAATTTATTTGGCGAAAAAACAAATTTCATCGTTACATCATTTTTAGATCCAACCAAAGATGCGACCTAATAAAAAAAATTCAGAATGTTTTCATACCCACATCACTATCTATACATTATTTTCGTTATTAATTGTATAAAAACCAAAAAAATGTCGTTCATTTATCCAGTCATGATTTTTGGAAGCCTAAAGATGTCTTTCAATTAACAAAAAAATGTTTAGACGTCAAATTATTAAAATAAAAAATACCAGAAAAGTGTTTTTTTGCGCTAGAATATTTATTATTAAGTAGATTCTATTATGTTATAAATGTATGTAAAATAACATTAGTATTTTCTGGTTTTTGTCTTATGATTACATTAATCTGATGTTTTATTGCGAAAAAAAATTAATTTGTAAACGTGTCAAATGTCAGTACTGATAAATTTTTATAAAATTTTAAATATAGAAGATAATGAATAGAATTTTTAATCTAAATATTTAAAGGATTTTACTATACATAAATTAATCATATCTGTAAAAAATTTTTAAAATAACATATTACTTTAACATCAAAAACACCATATCAGTTAATTTTATTTTTTTAAGACATGAATAACTAAGTACTTAAAATATGTTTAAAAAGTATGTACTTACTAATACGAACGTGTTTTGTCCCATTTTTCTTTATAAATTAAATATTTAATATAATTTATATATAATAAAGAATAATAATTAAGTTACACATTATACATATAGCCGTAGTTAAATTCAGTTTAAATTTTTATGTAATACAATTTCAAATCAATTTAATAGTTTTTGTGTATTAATTTATAATGTAATTGTAAAAATATCGTTATTTGAAAAACTGTACTAAAGTTTGCAATTACAACTTTATTATAGCACACTTAACTTTTGGAATCTAGACATAATTTAGTTTAATTAATTCATCTACATATAAAGTTTATGATATTTTATTTGAATACCTGAATTTTTTTAAATGTCAGTGAAACACTGACATATTTTTATTTTAAATCATATACTTTTACATATATATTTGGATGTACAGAAATTATGGGTTCTGAATTTTAATCATTTGTGGACTCTATTATTTATAATTCTAAAATGAATAGGTTACTGTTAAATAATCATTTGTCATGCAAAGTCGATCCTCCTTGAAATTTAAGATTTAACTTTTTTTTTTAACTTTGTGTTAGAACTAGAACAAAACAACCCCACAGACCACATACAGTTTTGAAGATAAAAGCAAGCTGAGATTTGAAAATGTATAATACATATATTTGTAAATTAAATTAAAAATTAAATTTAAAATTGAATTCAATTTTAAAAAAAATAATAAAATTTATTCGTTTTATATTAGTTGTTTTACATACTTATGAAATATTCAATAGACGATCATATTTTATTGTTTACAATCTTAATATAGAAAATACATTAATTTAAATTATATTATCAATTACCTAGGTATAGTTAGTAATTCAAGGCACTTATCAAAGCAAATTAACGAGTATATATGTGATTAAACTTATTTTTTGCTTGAATTCCATGAAATTTATCGTCATGCCGTACGATCGATAACACAATCACACTATATATTGGTGTGTGATCATGACTTAAAATTAATGGTATTAATGGTTTCTTATTTGTAAACTTATGGTGTAGAAATATTTTACCAATAAGGCGAAATCTCAACAGCATGAACTCTAGTCGTCGCGTTGACCAATTGTATTGTCTATAATATAATATTTGCTGCGGAGTTCACAATAAAAACATTATTTATATTTTTGGTTCATGTAATATTCTGCACGCACTAGATTCTATACATAAAACATATATACATATGAAATTTTTAAAAATTATATTTCTGTTACTAATTTATCACAATTTCTTATATAGCAATGACAATAAATTTTTGAAATTGATGTATTTGCTTAAAATTAAATTTGCATTAATTTTCCAGAAACTAAAAAACTTTTTGTCATGTCGTCTTTCTTTAGCCTGATGTTTTCTTTTTTTTTTTTTGTGTGAAAAATTACTTTATTTTAAAACTGATGATGTTCATGAAAGAAACGTGTAAATTTTCTTTAATCTTTTTGAACTTTTCATATTTTTCTTGGTTTTTTTTTTCCTTTTTTTTTGCGAATTTTCATTCTACAAAAATATGTTTCTGTTGGCAAAGGATTTTCACGAAAATAATTTTTTCTAGTGAAATTTTCCTAAATTAATTAAAATAAAAAAATCTTTTCCATACGATTTTTTCATTTCAATATAGCAATTAGTGATGACAATCATCGAATAAACTAAACCGTTGGGAATTAACATAGTTTTCATTCCACTACAGATAATTTTAACAATCACATTATCTTATCGCACAATATTAATAATTGAAGTATCTTCATTCTATCGACAGGAAGTTGAATCTTTTAGACACGCTATATCGCCATCGTATAGAAAAATTATAGATAATTCAGACAAATGCAAAAGTTTTTCGAATCTAGTTCGAGATTTATTCTATAAATGGATACAATTTATCAAATATGTATAAATCATTTTGACATTTAATGTTTTTTTTTTTTTGCGACATTATAAGTAACGTTTAATAATCTCATAGTATGACGTCAAGAGTCTATTATGTAAAAACGACCGAACATATGGAAAATATGGAAAACAGCTTTTATACGATTGTAAGAACAACAACATAGTATCTATAGTCACAACAGAAACGAAATCAAATACAATAGGTTCTTGTATACCTACTTTTCGTGGGTCATATGTTCCGTGAGATTTTTGACACTCATTAACTGTCAACTGTGTGTCCCTGGAACTTATGTATGTAGCGAATCTATAGAATATATGTATAATAAACATATTTATATATAAAATATATATTAATACTAAACCTTTATTATTACACTTCAACAAAACATATTGAGAAAAATTAATTATTTTCCATTAAAAAACAAACAAATTAGTTATGTACGAGTACAAATATTTTAAAATGATTCAGGAATTTTTATTTATTTTCTAAATTTTTTTGACTAGACATTTATTGATATATTATAATGGCAATGTCGCCTCTAAAACGATAATATAACTTACTATAAATATTATTGCTACATGTACGCACATATAAGTTGTCCTATTGCAATACACAAACCAAATGCATATTATG
>JANSTX010035810.1:0-13481 GCA_027564355.1 Penthetria funebris | reverse complement strand
TCACAAATGAGATAATGAATGGCGATCTGTCAAAGCAATCTCAAGTTATCGTGCGCAATATACATGGGAGGTAATCCGAGGAGTAATCCGATTAAGCTTATACTCCCACACTTTCTTTCATTTATAATATCAGTTACATATGTAACATTTGAAGTCTGTATTATACAAACAATTTTAATCTAAAATATAAAAAAGGCCCTTGGAACTTCGTTCCCAGGGCCTAAAAATAAAATTGTTTCCACTAAATGAATTGTTTGCAATTTGTTATTTTAATAGTGAATATTTGAATGATATATACTTTTTAATGAAATCCGGACATTTAACAGTTGGTTACATCTCAACAATTGGAAATAAAAATTACAAAATCCCTTGTATTCAATAACTAATTTGCATTATGCCATGTCAACATATAATAATAATGTAAAATAAATTCATATATTAAAGTCTGATTACCATCATATGAACAGGCCAATATATGGTAACATCACCATAATGACAAAATTTATTCATTGCTAAAGAGGATGTGACTTGCATTCTATTTCGTTGCTTGTACATAGTTTATATATGCACACATATACGAGTCTGAAATTTACATAAAAAATTCACAATTTTATAGCGGATATAGTCGAACAGATTCTTTTCGCACCTGTTAACTTTAGTGATGAATGGACTGATATACTATGCAACTAGGTTACAAAATTTATCTTTAACTGCACGTAGTGTGCTCGAGGCTAAAAACGGGTATCATATTTGTCGATCAGGTGAAAAATATTGCACCAACAAAGTAGGTATCTGTGAATTTGTCAAAATCATGAGAATGTCTATTTATAGTATATATACATTAAAAAATTAAATCTCCTAAAATATTTTTCGATCTACTACCAGTCTATATTCTATAATATTTAAAAAAAATTAATTACGTGTCCATATAACTAACCGTTTACGAGATATTTCAAATTTTGTGCCTAATACGCCTACTGACACTTATGATCTCCTGATACAGATCTTCAAAATTTGCTTTAATTTACTCCATTGTTACGTAATAAAAAAGTGGTACATTTTCCAACATTTGTGAATTTCTATCAGGAGATCATAATCATGAGAATGTCTATTTTATGTACAAAATTTGGGTTAATTTACTCGGTTGTTACGTAATAAAAAAGTGGTTCAATTTTCAACATTTGTGGATTTCTATTATTTTCCAAATACATATAAATGTATAACTGAATAATTATAATCCATTCTGTATTTCCCACTTGGTAAATATCAAATATAGTAATTTAAGTTTACATTTGATGTTACATGCAAATTAGAAACAGTAAATTAACATCATAATTTTGTACCATGTGCCCTTAAGGCGTTTAGGTTAAGATGATAATGAGTGACAACATGGGTGCATGGGTCGGCACCCATGCACACATGTTGTAAAAGGGTCGAGCTAATGAAAGTTGGCAATAGTTAAACTTATTTTACATATTGAAGCATCTGTAAGACATAACCCTTTAGAATATATTATGCTCACATATACCTAACTTAGTGCATCTGTAAATATAGAGTTTTTGGTCATATAGAAATAAATATTAAAGCTACCACTAATATTGTTATCGTCAAAATTCATACTGAACAAATTACAATATAGATTTATATTTATGATTACATAATTTCTTATAGACAAAAACATTTTAGATATCGTATTATAAATACAAAAAAAAAAATGCTTAGAACATCAATCAAATATGTTTTTCATTCTTTTCATTAAAATTTATAAAGCCTTTTCTACTATTTTCTTTATAATTAAATACCACTCGTGTCGTGGATGAATCAGAAAAGTTTTTAGAATATTTAGTTTTTATTGAAACAACGAAAAAACTGTATAATTGAAGGAGAAAGTATAATAAAATTAGATTTTAAACAATGATCAACTTATGGAAGAATCAGAAACATTTATAATTATGTATATTACCGTTAAAAACTATATAGCTGAAGTTAATGGTAACGTTTTATGAAAACAACGAAAAAAATCTACATTATTTTGGACGAAAAAGTATAGTAAAATTTGTTTTTAATCGATGATTCACATTATAACTTCGGTATGCAGTTAACCCAGCTGAATATTTTTTTGTATTTTTACAGGGTAATTATTGCACTGGTGAGTACTATTAGTTTGAAATCAGAGTTCAATATCTTACAATGATTTTTTGAATAAACATTTCCATTAATCGATAATCTATTATATTACTTCAATCACTATACAAATTATAAACCAATGAAAGACTGCGATTAGTAAATAAAGATTTAGATTGTAATTGCTAAAGAATAAAAAAGAACTAACAACTAAAAATATCTGACTTGAAGAAATAATCTACGGAGCATATGAGGATGAAACCAACTACAAATAATTTAATAAACATTAAATTCATTCAATAATAAATTGGATAAAATTAATTTGCGTTAATTATGTCAAATACGTGACATGGATTAATTATTAGCATATTATTATCGTATTTGATTAATTTGAGTACATAAAACACCAACAAATTTGAGGGCATAATGGAAAGAAGACTTGTGAAACAAAGTTCAGTTTAATAATGAATATGCATGGTGACTGATATGATTTATTATAAATAAATGTAAAATTAAAAAGTTTGTAAATTGTGGTTGAAAACATCATTTAATATAAATATATATAGACACAATTATATACTTGTTCTCTGTTAATTAATATGTATGACAGTTATTCTCATTAAAATATTTTATTATTACATACAACACTTGTATACCAATTACTGAACAATGTGAAAATTTATTTAAATATACAAAAAAATTCAAAACTTTTGATACAACAAGAGTCAAAGAATTTTCCGATTGAATAATTGCAATTATGTTGCATGGAATGACAATATTGTATTCCATAAATGGTGTTGCAGTAATAAATGTGAACATACATTCAATATTATGTATAAAGTGCGTATAGTTAGTGTTACATGTCGATTTTACCTTGTACCCCCATCTATAAGAAATATGATATAATTTTTTTCTTTACTTAATACGTTCATTAATTTCAAGTTAAATTATACTTTCAAATTAAATATGGTAAATTTAGATAAAATCGCATTCATAGTTCAAATCTTTAATCTCAATCTACAATGAACAGAAAGAACATCAAAATACTAATCTAATTAATTTTCTAACACTAATTGGTCCCATGACACCGTAAATCGGCATTAATTTTTTTTTTTCTCTTTTTATATGATCAAATGTAAGATTAGTCGATCACGAATAGACGCTACATATTTAGGTTAGCCAACACTAATTTAACGAAAATAATTGCAAAGGCAAAAAAAAAAAAAATTTAATCTGCTTTTACTCTGATTATTAATTGATGATAAATTTTTTTTTTAAATTTATCCAACATTTACAAATAGAAATTTTTATGAAATGTTGAACAGACTTCATTATTATTTTCAAAAAATATTAGAATGGAAACAGTGAACAAAGTCTATCATCATAAGGGCAATAAATAAAACAATTAAAATTTTACGGTCAACAAGACGCGATAAATCATAAGATATATACAAATGTAAATGTGGAGATTTTCGGTAGAAAAATGAACTAACATGATTGCTGCTGCTGCTGCGTGGCGTTAAAACCAAGGTGCGGTTTTAGCCAATTTCAACACACTTCTCCAACCAGACCTATCTGCAGCTAACGTCTTCCAATCCCGAATTTTAAGAATCTTCATATCATAGTTTTAACATGATTGAGATTCATCAAATTCCATTGTCTAGTTTCTGGATATTTGAGTGCTATTTTTTTGCATATCTTAAAAACTTGGAAATTTTTTACATAAAATTTTTCAAAAATAGAAATAAATTTATAAACCAAATAAAGCAAATTCTTTCGGAAAAAATCAATCTTTACATCAATGAAAATATTACATGATCTAATGAAAGTTAAAGTTTTGCAGTTTCTTCGTTTAACTCTGCATATTCTTTCTAGATAACAAATTCAAGTTCATGGTGTACATTTTCACTCCTTCTTTTAAAGTATTGATTCTTAATTATGATTACAAAGATAGATACTTTTTAGTAGACTAAACTTCTATCGAAATGTAGTTTATATCATCATGTCGACCTTTACATTTACAAATGAATTCATAGAACGACACTAAATTGTTTAATTTACGTCTCATCTGAATAATTCAGTAGAAAATAAATATAATGTAGATATATCCGCATAGCTACCTAGTTTGTTGATGGGATATACCCACTGATAAGTCTTAAGGCACGATAACACATTTCTCTTTATTCACGGTCTAGTGGATATTAGAGTATTAACGAATATATATATTTTTTTCATTTGCGATTACCATATCTGTACCATGATATGACACTTAAATTATTATTGTAATCAGATAATTATGTAAATTTTATCATAAAAAATTATAAATTTATGAATGAAAATTTCTTTACACCAATTTTAATACCATTCGATACAAAAATATGTATTAATTTTAGAAATGCTTCATAAAGTTAAACACACAAACGTTCTTCAATGGAATTTGACTTTAAAATAATCAAATAATATAATTTAATTATTATTCTAGAATACATTTCAACTTAAAAATTGTTTATTATGAATTCATAATAATTAATTATAAAATACAATAAATTTTAGATTATAAATTAAACATAAATGGAAGGAATGTTAATTTTAAAACAAAGGAAATTTACCATATAGTCTAGAAAATATGAAAATAATTTGTGAATATTTGATTTAAATTTCTAAAAAATGAATGAAATACACGAACATATTAATTATTAACGGTCAGAAAAATATTTTTCACAAAAAAAAAAACACTACACACAAGAAAATGTAAGAATAGAATTCGGATTCATGCAACATCATCATCATCATCTGAACCTTTACGTCTCTAGGTTGCAAAGGTCATTTCGATAATAATCTGTCGCATAACACAGTGTGGAGGTATATATATGGGTTGAGTAACCTCGATTATAGTCGGCCATCTCAATCGTCATCTATACGTTAAAATAATTTACTTAATGTATGAGTTTATATTATTGAATCTATTATCGACTTAGTGAAATTTATGGAAGTTCAAAATTATGATCGTATTCCTCTTAAACATCATAAATCAGAAACCCATGACAAATGCATTGATATATCAAATTATTATATATTGCACAAGGGTCTGTTTTGGAACTAAAAGTGCTCTCGAAATATTATGCAGGAATACAAACATTTTTCTGGTAATTTAACATAAAACATTTTTCGTGTTACGATAAATTAATTTCACATTAGATTTTTTTTTTCTTTTATATCTTGAAAACAACACAAAAATTTGCCATTATGAACATTGCTTAACATACAACATATGTTGAAGTTTATGATAAAGTTTTTAGCGAGAATCAAAAAAAATATGTAATTGAAAATATGGATTTTTAGAAAACCAACTAAAACTAGTTATGTTTTCGCATATGAAATTTTGCTGGAATAAACATAAATGTAAAAGTAATGTGATTACAATTCGTGCAAATGCCATTTTCATTATCATTTTCCAAATTGTTTTAAATTTGAAATTTAGAAATGAAGTATTTAAGCATATTTATGACCTATTGAAACTTTGAAACATACAAAGAAAATGTTTGATGCTGTATGAAATCATGTTTTTCATATAAAATTGACAGAAATTTTAACATTTCCGTAAAAAATTGAATGAAGCTTTATGAAAACAATGATAAAATAAATAATCGAGATTTTTATTTACACTTTTGAAAGATGTTATATTTTTGGACATTTTAAAATTAGATGAATAAATACAAATATATATCTATATATATATAAATTTGGTGCAGTTGACAATTTTACTTTCAGTTCATCACATTTGAAAATTATGTATAATTTTAATTTACAGTAAATTTTATGATATTTACATATGATCTAATATGTAATCATCGATGAGAATAAATTATTGTTCAAGGATGAAGTTCGAGGTCAGCAAAAAAAAAAAGGATTAATTAAATATTTCTCAAAGTGACTTGAAAAATATATGGTCGTCACATGTACGGTATTTGACACATTGATGTTGAAATATATGTAAACTATAAGAGTAAATATAAACAATTCTTAAGCGATCTTTGCAAAACTTTAGGTATCCAATCCATACTTGACAAAATATTGTCTACAGTAATAAATTACAATATCTGAATAAGGTAATACTTCAGTTATATAAACAAAAATTCTGATGAATATAGTAAAATACTAAATAACTCTAAGATAGCGTTCCAAACAAGCTCTATGATGTACACTAAAACATCCTTTTAAAGTCAAACTATACAATCATTTTACAAGTTGCTCCTATAAAATCATTAGTAGTAATCAGATTAATGATAGAAATTAGTTTAATATCTTATATATTTTTATTTTTTTTAAAATATTTATGCAGTAATTATGTATTATGGTATTTTGAAGAATGAATTTCACTTCACTTATTTCAATTAACAAAATTTGAAAATTAACTCAATAGTATCTACTATAATACTTGTACTTTAATTATGTGATAACAGCGATAACACTATCGAATAAACGTATACATAAAAATTAACAAATACTTTATATTATAGTTTAATACACATTTTTAGTGGTTAAATTAATATCAATTAATTATTATTTATATTTATACGTAATTATTTTCACTATAACTTTTTACATATTAACATTTTCTGTATAAATAAAATTATACATGGAAAATTACGAGCTGCAAAATCGTCTTTACATTACAGACAGACAACAACTCGAAAACTAAATGGTAAATTAGAAAAATATACTCGTTTAACGTAATTATTTTAATATATGTTTATATAAATATACCAATTAAGTATATATTTTCTATATAAATTCTCGTAATAATTTTTGTATTTCATATACATAATATACAAATGTGTGATAAAAATATTATGATAATGAAAATCCGAGAACCATATTAAAAACAAAAAAGTCTACGGCTCTTAAACAATTCACTCAATAAAACCGACTAAAAACAACTGAAAGCAGCTAAAAAAAATAAAAAAAAAACTATAGGTAGGTAGGTATAAATGGACAAAATGTGTCTTCGTATTGTTACTAAAGATGAATATGGTTTTGACAAGGTGTATTATGCAATAAATCATTAAATTAGACTGGATCAACATAAGAAATGGTTTTAAAATATAAAATGATTACATGAGACAAATATTATAAACCAACAGCTTTGTCAACAGAATTGTTCGTGATGCATGATCTAAATATGTCTTATTGCTAATAACCTGAAGCATTGATATAAAATATATTAGCAACTGAGAACACACTGTACTGTGAAACCTTGAACGAAGAAGCGGTAAAATTATTAAGACTATTTTATTTACACAAAAATACATGATAATTTATTTTCAACGAATGCCAAATTAAAAAAATTCACTATATAAACAGATATTTAACAAAAGTTTTATTCAAATTATGCTATCAATAATTTAATTATTAATATTATATATTATACTAAAAACTAAACATTCTAAATGGATAACCAACATTATTAAAATTACTTTTCTCTTTGATTTTCAATGGAATACCAAGTTGGTCATGGTTAGAAGATGTACGAAATTTTAATAATTTTGATAAATTTTAATAATCTTCTTCATCAAGCGCCTTATTACTTATTTTCATATTCAATTGTACGTGGGATTATATAAAATTTATACTCTTTTCTATTAAGATATTTTATACAATGCAAGAGTAAAAATGTGGGTGAACAAAAATAATTCTTCAATTTCATAAAGAATCGGATATTGTTTGCGTATCTTGATCACTGAGACGCGCGGTCAATTATATCGGAAGATATGCGTTAGTCCGGAATGCACAGGGTAGTAGAAGACCTGCTCGACCCACGTGGTAGCGAGCAGTAATCATTAAAGTGACTGATACTAGCAGTATGTGAAGTGAAATGAAAGTGTCATTAAAATTCAAGAAAACAAGGCGCTGCGATTATGAACGTTCAGTTGATGATGATGATAATGCTAATCATGCAATAATTGATCACTTCGAGAATAAATGCTATATGCAGATTGAGACTTTAGTAGTTTTATTTTAAAACGTAATTTGAATATCTAAAATATAACAAAATATATATTTTTTTATATAATACTATTCGGTATTACTCAATTCTGATAATAATTTCCTGTTTTAATGGTTACTATACATATGTGATTCTTAATTCAGAAGATTCAAATATAATGTATGTATTGGACGATATACATAATCAAAAAATAAAAAGAAAAAAAATTTAAATATGCACTTTGTGACCGACCAGAAGCTAAAGTGGTCAGCCTCTAGTAAAATTTACTGAAATTGTTTATACATAGAGTTTGTATTGAAATTTTTAATTTTAGTATTCATATATGTATGTCAAGATTACGGCGATTTTAAATATGAATTATTATCAATAAAAAATTATGAAAAAATATAATACGTATATGAATATATGATCAATATATGGAATCCTTTTTTGATCATTTAAAGGCCAGTCTATTTTAACAATACGTTAAATTTTAACAAGTGATTTTCTTACCTTAATAATGAATAAAAAAAAAAAAAAAAAATACGGATGCTATTTCGTACGCTGACAAGACAGTGGTCATGAGCGAAATTGCAGTAACTTAACACGGATAATAATATAGTAAAAGCATTATGAAACACTATGTGCTGACAGTTGACAGACACAGTGTACGATACACTACGAATATTATTAATAAAGTCTTGTGTTCTGGTGTGGTGGCGAATGAAATGGTTGCTTAATCTATCTATAACCCCAACGTAGTCTCATCGATATTTTGGCCAACAATTTATATCACTTGTGATGGGGAGTTGAAAGACGGTATACATCGTGTTTGAACATCAGATGAAAATTATGTCACCATAAAAACTAGCTAGCTCGAGCTAAATGCACCACATCACTGAATTATAATCAGTTATAGACAACTATAATTGATTGTATTTTCCAATATAAAATTTATATTTACATTTGTTCTGCCAAATTTCTATTATATAATTGTATGACTTCAAATTTTCACATTTGATGTTACCATGCATATTTGAAACGGTGAATTAACATCGTAATGCCGCACAATGCGCCCTTGGGGCGTAAAGTTTAAGATTTATGTGTGATGTTACCTTGCTTAATACCATAAGTTATTACCATTATTGTGCACAATAGGAATCGGTATACAAGGAACAACAGGTTTCTCAAATCTGGTAGGTTTTGTACATACCACATAAATACACTAATTGTATTCAGCCGACAAACACCATTGCACATACGAGTAAATATTGTTTTGCATCATCCAAGGCTTGATGTACATTTAAGTGTAAAATAGGTATGCATTTTATTTTATCAGTATGCAACTGTTTGTTCGTAATGGCTTAAGATGAAGGTAGGTAAAGAGTAAATCGTATGATATTAAATGTTAACTTGAAGATTCTGAGTTTATTGATGACATTTTGTGCAATCGCAAACTTAATGTGAAATTGGACCAACTTGTAATGTATACCTCACAGGTTAGTCTAAAAATTAGTATTTCAAACACGAAACTAATGAAAATAATGATAGACATATATGGGTGAAGCGTAAAACTGCCAATATTTAAGCAGTAATTTGACAGGTGCGCTGAAACAGATGTTAATTTATATAAACAGGATTAAAAAATGTTTCGGATACTGAACGCAATCACATGGAGATCGTAAATTTGAAAAAAATCTAAAGTTACATATTTCTGAAACTTATTGAATACCGCTACAAACGAGAATTTTTGGACACTGACGGATGCAGAGGATTATTAGCCGAAGATATTGTATTTGAATCGGCCAAACGACACTATAGATCATTAGATGTTATAGCACAAAATTTTCATTTGACTGTAATTTTCAGGTTAGTTGAAGACCCATTCATCTAAGAATAATGATAAAGTATAAAAGAGCATTTGTTCGTTAACGCACACTGTTGCCACATGAATTAAATATCAAGATAAAGTTGAGAATTGAGTGAACTAACGTGAATTAATGCCGTATGCGATGGTACTCAGTTTAACACGGTAAATACATGTTTGCCTAAAAACAAATATGATAGAAAAACTAATAGATTTTGCACCTCAATGAAAAACGTTTAATCCCAACTCATAATTATATATCTGTTCATTTTGTGTCATTTCATATTATTCAAAGATATAAGCAAATTTGTCAGTAACAAGAGTCTATAGGAATGAGGATGGGGCATCCTCTGTTAATTTTTCGCTCGTCAGATTGCCTTGTAGATTTTTCGTGCGAAACATTTTGATTATACAGTGAGAGGATGCAAAACTCCAACTGAAAACATATTTTATACAGAACCCACTCAATGGATGTGTTTTGTTGAAATACATACTGCAACTGATGAAAATTGCATCGCCTTTATCAGTTTCAAAATTGCATTTAGTAGAAAATGCATTATAAATGTGGGTTCAAAAGATTCGTTTTATATACCAGGTCATTTACTCTGGAATAAATACTACTGTTACATACATCCAGACCTTTGGTATATAAGGTCAATAATATGTTTTATTAAATTGAGAAAATACTTTTTAATATTTTTCAGATTTTTTAGACAATTCTTGACAATTCTCTTCATTTGTGCAATTCTTCGTACAAGATTTTGTAACATAGGCTAAAAGGCTTTCCTTCTCAATGTTTGCGAGAAGTCATAAATTTTGTTCAGAAGTTTTAATGCCCTGTCTTAAAATACTCTTTTTTATACTATCAACACGGTATACATTCGAGTATGTAATATTTTTAGATTCCACCACCAATTTGCTCATGCCACCTCGAGTTCTATAGTACAGAATTACATGATTGTTAACAAAGTATGCTTCCAAGAATAGTCATGTATGTTTAAGGTATTAAATGTTATAATCTCAGAAATAAAAATCATTATGTTAATAGTCATCAGTAAGCAAAACATATTTTACAGATTTAATATTGCGGTAGATGATGAGTAAATGAAGAAAAACCCCATTTATTTCTTAATGAAGTGTACTCACTGTCACTATATATGTACTCCCTTTCAATCGTTAATATGACTAACATATGTGATGTAAATGCTATATTTCAGAGAATCATCTGAATGGGATCACCAATTTAAACGTCTTATATATACTGTTATAAGAAATTAACATACGCACGTAATATAATTGATTTCTTGACGTCATAAAAACAATGTTAATTATTTTGAAACAATTAAACAATTCTTATTAATTAGACAGCTTTTTTTTACCACAATTATAAATTACATATACGGACAATGGTATAGTGTTGGTCATCATGCATATTTGATTTTCTATATAATTAATATTTTCAAAGCGAAATCGTAACATTTTATGGTAATGAAATGTTTCAAATGACTTTTAAATATTTGAAAATGAACATATGTTTTAGTCGAAATATACTTATTTTTCCAATTTAATTAGATTAGTGTGATTATACGAGTAAATCTACAAATATCGTCATATGTGAACATGTGAATATTTCACAAGTATAGAAAGTTTAAAGAAAACACTACCTATAAACAAATTGTACTATCCGACAAAGCAAATCACAATAATATAAAGCCTAATGTAAGCTAACTATACTAACAATACCGACTGTAAGATAGTTACATTGAAATGTAGTTTAAGATGCCTAGGATATCCTGAATCACATCACAGCACTAATCACATTTTACATATTCGAGTTGGCGCAGTTAACCACTTCTGAAAATCATCTTTTAAATATTTATTACCACAGCATGATACTTCTTGAGCTGGAATTTATACCTCGCAAATATGAGAACAAAGTTTAGTCTTTGTATCATTTGGTCATTGATGTAGTATTTCCAAGGTAAATAGGCTACATAAACAAGTGTACTCTAGTTTTAAAAAAAGTTGAAAAGAGAGGTTTCTCGTCTTAAACACCATTTCTTCAAGTATAGTTAGGTTGGATTTATTAATACTCCGTTCTTATTATATCAATTTTTTTAGATGTTAAGATCGCTTTACATCAACACACCTATTACCATGTCATGTTTGCCTCTAATTATAATGGTTATATGGTCTGCATATAATATATAATCCATGATTGAAAGTCATGGAAAGTCATTGAGTGCTTCGTCTGGGTTATATATATCATAACAAATCTATAACAATGATTAAAAAGAAATCACTTTCAGGGCGCGCCTTTATTGTTTGAGAGTTTGAGAATTATAGGTCCCATATTTGCTATTGTTATGTGGTCTATAAACCTTGTTCTATTATATATGCACACATTCTTACATTTATTCATTTATTCCTCCATAAGAGACTAGTTCTTTTAATCATACCTCTTTATATCGAAGGCACCGATTATATCTATGAAGGTTATCATGATTAGTTGCCTCGATTTTATTCAAAATGTTAATGAATATTTCAGACTATTGGTATTAATTTAATATATTTTCATTAATTGTTAAGTGTTTTGAACATTTTACGGGTTATGTCAAAGTTGGTCGTGAACTTACTGACGCCGTATTCGACGTATCAAAATCTGCATTATACGCTTCTCCTCTACATATTCATTCCCCACTCATCGTATGCACAGTATATAATAATGAAATAAAATTTTAATTTAACATGAATACAATTAGTATCTAGGAAACAATGTATGCTACAATATAACTTATTATATAATAAAAGATTTTGTCAGTTTGAATTCGAACATTTATAATGATTAATTTTAGGTTAACGCGGCGTCATCGTTGCCAACACAGAACACAGAATTATTTCAGCTTAGTTAAGTATAATAAATATTCATTAATCTATCTTATTACTCAAAAACTTAAAGAATTTACATTAATCATGTGATCGTGGAAATTATGAACATATTATGTAAATCAAACTTCATTTGTACTCTTATAAGTATAATGAGAGTATTAATTAATATTATATCACTGTATAGCAGGATGATCATTGGGGAACTGGCTAAACAATCGCCTGTGAAATTCATTTGTCTATCAAATTGCATATTTCTTTATACTTTCGGTGTAATCAATTAGCATCTTAGTAAAGAACTGTTTGTACAATTTTGATAAAACCGCAAATAGAGCAAATGAAATGTGTTAAGTAATCTGTATGATATTGTCGGTCACTTCAATCATCACCAAAATAAATTTTATAATTACTAACAATAAATTTTTCAAAATAAACAAAATTATAAGTTATGTGAACCTGAAGCGTCACAACGATTTCAACGACATCTACTTGATAGTGGCTTAATGTGGTTTCTTACTTAGATAAAAAGCGCGCTATGTTTTGAGAATTACATAGGAGTATTATTAAGTAAAGTCATCATACTGTGTATTGCGTATATTACGCAATGCGACACGATAT
>JANSTX010035799.1:0-13482 GCA_027564355.1 Penthetria funebris | reverse complement strand
ATAACTTCCTAGCGTACCTCCCATGTATAATTTTTACTCCTTACTGATTAAAATAAGTTATATGATAGTAACATTCAAGCGAAAATTCTAGGTACGAGATATCAACTATTTTGCATTTCCCTTTAATTAATATTTATATATAATGTTGTGACCCGTTAAACAATTTCCAGGACCTACAATAATTGGCGCAACCAATTATATGTTTCGCTTGCTCTAATCAAATTCGTATATATTAAACAAATAAATTGGTTAAATAAACATATTGGTGGTAATTGAAAAGTGTACTAATTTTAGAACAGTTATAGTTAGAATCAATATATTCTGATTATAATATTCTTATCGATATGAATTTCAGATATTGCTATCTTAGTTCATATATCCTTTATTCATTTTTAACAACTCATCGGAATAAATACTCTGTGTATGTTGCGACACCTATAATCGCAATTCTGATATATCTATGAAATTCATCTGTCTAAGACAAGTTATATGTATTACTAGAAGTCTGTTTGGAATTATTTATGACAACACTTTAAAGGTGAAAGATATTTGGAATTTCTTTAGTCTGTTAGTCTTAATTGCTGTTCCTATATTTATTTACTTTCGTTCAAATATATTCCAAACTATTGTTGAAAAATGCATGCAGATGCACAAAGAAATAAATAGAAGACAAATTCATTATACATGAAAGACTCTGCCGAGATAAACACATGTTCGGAATCAAGACACGCGTAATAGTATTGTGCATGCTTCTAAGGAATGCCTGTAACAAGTTTTATCTTAAAGGCAAATATATTGGCTGTGATGACTTCAAGTAAACCCATACTAGACGTTTCGTCGCTGTCAAATCCAACATGAAATCTTTTTGTATTCGATTAAGTCATATATAGGATTCTTAAATATTTCGGCAAACCACCTAATTCTGACGGTTATCAGCTCATAGTTGTTTATAAATGTGTGCAGTTTTATTATCAATAAATAGATATATATAATATATATCTGCAATCTGCCCAATTATCAACCGTGTAGACGATGATAAATGCCCAGCCTATTCCCGAAAAGAGTACTAAATCAGAACTATCTAATTACACACCTATATATTCATTACCTCAGTTGTATCGAAGATCTTGGAAAAAAAACATTACGCTTGTACTCGAAATATCTGAGGATTATAATGCGCCATACACTTTGGACTGGAGCATTATTATAAAAGCATGGTTATTCATCTAGATTTCAGAAATTTCATCTTAGACTTTCTAATATTCTAATATAAAGAGTTATTCACAAATTGAAAATACCAATTCTTACATTAACCAGAAAGGGTGAAAATTATTTAAGGGAGGGAACTATGAAGAAACAATCGCAATAAATTAATTTATACAATTTTAGAAGCATGACAAAACTTATGTAAAAAAAATTCAATGAATTGAATTCATTTATTCGTACCAGAAATTAGTTCACATTTCTGGTGCGATTAAAAAGTATAGTGTTGCTTGGTTATTCATTTTAATTCCTGAACTAAATATTCAAGTGAGTTATAATTATAATAACATAATTACTATAAGAAAATTTAAAATTACATTTAATTCTATTTGAATTAAGATGTAAGATAGTAACTGACCTAAAGCGGATTTCCGCACCGAAAACAACTCAAACATAATCAAGTTTGCAACGTGTGTGATCGATCAAGGTATACGAGAATTAATTTAATATTTGTCGACCTAGTGTATAATCACAGAGCACTAACAAAATTTAAAATGCAAACATATTAATATATATCAAAACCGACCGCAGTTCAGTTACACACAAAAATTGCGTACACGCAAATCAAGTTGATTATCACCCTACCTGCAAATTACACTTCATTAGTCACTCCAGTTGAAAAATTTTGAGAGCAAAAAGAAAAAGCGCGGGGGGGGGGGAGGCATGGGTAAACACAATAAATAATTTTCACACAATATTTTTTTCGGTAATTAGTGTACTGATGAATAAAATAATTTATATATTATAGTCCATTAGCCACATCATAACATTTGTGCAAATATGGTCTGACATTTGATAAATTGTTCGACTATGATTCTTGAACTGAATTAAGCTCGCATAAATCTTGCAAAGTAAGGAGATTCAGTAAGGAGATGCCATGCCAGTTCTCACACACAATCAAGCCCTTCTTCGACACCTTTAATAATAACAGTCCGCTTTTCTATTCAAATATAATAAATATGTATTCGTATTAATTGTACTTTTAATTTTATTTTCTATAGTTAATCATGTTTAATCATTTATCTAAAATAAAGAGATGTTACATCCTAAAAGAGCGTATAAAATGCTCGAACCAGTTTACGAGGTACTACCAAAGTAGTTCTGAATTACCAGAATTGGCTAAAGTTAGTAATCTATAATTAAATTTTAATTAAAATTCATAAGTAAAGATATAATATGTATATGCATGGTATACAAATTATAGGATAGATACCCTGTGAAAAGAGGTCCTTATGCAGAACTTACTGACACAGATATTAACCATTTTGAGTCTATTTTAGAAAAATCAAGAGTAATATCTGATCACAATGAAACTGAACAATATAATTTGGACTTTTTACGCACAGTTAGAGGTATACATTTTTAATAAACTATATATATAATTACTTCACGTGAAATAGGCATTGATGAACTGAAGTTTTACGTTGTGATGATAAAGATGATGATATTGATGATGATAATGATGATGATGGCGATTTAATTATTCTAATATAATAATTTTAGGTAATAGTAGAATTTTATTAAAACCAAAAACAACCGAAGAAGTATCATCAATTTTAAGTTATTGCAATACACGTAAATTAGCAATATGTCCTCAAGGTGGAAAAACAAGTTTAGTTGGTGGTTCTATTCCAATTTTCGATGAAATTATAATGTCAACGCAATTAATGAATAAAATTGAGAAAATTGATGATATGTCAGGTTAATATATATTTTTATATGTATAATTATGATGATAAGGAAAATAAACTCGTATATATATACAAGTATATAGTCGACTAAGCAGGAATGACCGACAATACGCGTCTCTGGTTTTGTGTTAACGTCAATCTGCAGTGGCAAAAGTTCGTTGCACCGTCATCTGTGTATATAACTCTCATACGATTATATTTTCTTTTGACATATTTATTAGATATATTAATTTTTTGTTATTAAAATAATCAAAATAAATTTTATTTGATGGGAAGGTATTCTAATATGTCAAGCAGGTTGTGTTCTTGAAAATTTAGAACAATCTGTATCACAAAAAGGACTTTGTATGCCATTAGATTTAGGTATGTGATTATATAAGAGCATTTTTTAAAATATTTTTTTAACATATCATTAACTTACATATCTATCCGTATTTAGGAGCTAAAGGCAGCTGTCACATAGGTGGAAATTTATCAACAAATGCTGGCGGTATCAGATTAATACGTTATGGTAATTTACATGGTTCAGTTTTAGGTGTAGAAGCGGTAAATAATTTTCGTTGACCTATCAAATATTATATTTATTCTTTGAATTGTTATTATATATGTAGGTAAAAGCAGATGGTACAATAATTGATTTAATGTCAAACTTTAAAAAGGATAATACTGGTTATCATTTAAAACATTTATTTATTGGTTCAGAAGGAACATTAGGTGTGATAACAAAATTGGCAATGTTTTGTCCAACAGCATCGAAATCAGTGCATGTAGCATTTATTGGTAAATATTCTGTTTGTTTAGGTTCTGTGGATAATCTTTAAGGTGTGTCAGCATTGTTGTTAAGTTCGAGATGATGACATAACTAACTATAAAAAAACACATATTTATAAAAATATATATTTATTTATTTAGGTTTAGCAAACTATGAAGCAGTTTTAAGAACATTTCTGGCAGCAAAACAGGAGTTAGGTGAAATTTTATCATCATGTGAAATGTTAGATCATTTATCCTTGGAATGTAGTGTCAAACAATTTAATTTAAAGTACGTTACAAAAAATAATGTTCGGTCGCGAAAATTATTTTTGAATAACTTGATTTTTTTTTCTTTTGTTATCTTAATGGAACTGACTACATTATCGAAGACACACACCTTTAATAAGTGCAATAATTTGATTTTATTGAGAAATTTCTATTCAGATATATAATTTCGTACACTTTGTATGTAGATAATTTAATTTAATAACTAATGAATTATTCTAATATGACTTCTAAAATCTACAATATTATCATTATAGCAGCTGTATTACAATTTTTCATGTAGTAACATATTTACTATTATGGAATTTTGACGACAAATAATACACAATGGATGATACCAAATTTATGATATAAAGATAAATGCATGTATTTAATACCAAACCCATCAATTTATTGCAGTAATTGAAGCTGTGTCTTTACTAATATAAACTGCTCTGTTAAAAAAGATACCTACAATAGGAAAGACAGACGATAACAATAACTGTAATAAATTGAGTTCAATGATAAATACACGAATGTATACTCATATTAAGTAATTTTCATATATGAACCTATACTAGTACACGTAATAATTTGTAATTGGATGATTGTATTTATATTGGAACTAATATATGTATATTTGATTAATGATACAGATTGACAGATAATCAATAAAAAGTACGAAGTCGATTGAAAATTTGTACAAAAAATTTGTACATTGCAAAATACTCGTTACAATAATAAATGATAATGATTAAAACCGTGCGTCTTTGTTAATGTAGTCTGCTCTATTATTATTAATTTAAATCTATATCTTCAATGTTAAGTTCATTTACTAAAAAAGGATTTAATATCATAATCTCTATATAGTTGTCCTATATCTGAATATCCATTCTATATGTTATTGGAAACGTCTGGTAGTCGAGAAGATCATGATGCAGAAAAAATGACAACATTTCTAGAATCGGCTATGAAACGTAATGATGTTTTAGATGGTACAATAACAAATGAACCTGGAAAAATGATTGTAATGATTATATCAATATTATTTTTATTGAATTTTTCATGCATCTCATCCCATTCCTTTCGTATATTTCAGGAAATTTGGAAAATGAGGGAATTAATTGCAAATGGCATAATTAAAGATGGTTATTGTTTTAAATACGATTTATCTTTACCATTATCTCATTTCTACGATATTATACCAGTAATGAAAGAACGTGTTGGTGATTTGGCAAAACGTGTTTGTGGGTATGGTCATATAGGCGATTCAAATTTACATTTAAACATATCATGTTCAGAATTTACACAAGAATTATATAAACGTATTGAACCATTTGTATTTGAATATACTTCGAAATTAAATGGAAGCATAAGTGCTGAACATGGTATTGGATTTTTGAAACCACAATATTTGAAATACTCAAAAAAACCTGAGGCACTAAAACTGATGAGACAAATGAAATCAATAATGGATCCCAATGGTATATTAAATCCATATAAAGTGTTAAGGGATTAATGAAAATAATAAAAAGCGGTTATTCTTTAGCCTTTGTTATATCATTTACTTACTATATTTAACGTAACAAAGTCTTAAAATTAAGTTTGGATTCGTATAATGGAATTTAATTTTTTTTCAATATATAATAAAAAAATAAATATTTTATTTAAAATGAATAATAAATTTTATTTTATAATTTTTTTTAACAGAACCACTTTCGGGAGGAAATGTTAATACTTATTGAATTATTAACCACTCATGATACACCTCGAATATGAATGAATCGATTAAGGTAAAACGGGAGGTAAAATATGCTAAACTTCGGGTAGTAAGATGATTGAAAATACACCAATAGCCTGAAGGAACAGTCGCAGATTAAAATAATGTGCAATCAAAAAAAATTTGCTTTTTTGAATAAGACGAAGAAATACAAAGCGAAACATTGGGTAGGCAAAAACGATGCACTCTCTAGAATCAGGATCAGGAAATTCGGTAATATGTTCCGAGAATAAGAACTTATGCGTAAACTATCATTCTGCGAACTCCTGAATTTTTTTAGGGAAGAGAGATAATATCTTGTCCACAACAAATTCATTAACAAATGGCAATGCATGTTTGAGGAAAGTAGACTTTGTTAATATGACACAGCATCCACAACACCAATATGGCATTTAAGAAAGAAATGTATTTGATTGATTGTACAACATTATTTAATATCATATAATCAGTAGTTAAACGTACATTGGTAATCAAACCATGGCATATACTCCGTGAGAGGCAAGCTACATTTCCGTCAAGAAGTTGTGGATAATTAAGTATAAAAAGAAGACAACAAGCTGTTTGATCATCATCTCAACCTTCCATTCCGCGCAAATGGCATCAACGAACAACCGCCATTTTTCACGATTTCTAGCCAGCACTGGTAGCGACAAAATACATAGTGCTTAACACTTGAGTGTAGAGAAATCGAATGACCACACTTCACCAATATTATATTGCAATATTTTCGAAATGTTTACGCCTATTCCGTCGTGCGCATTTTTCAACCGCGTTATCCAATCATCAGTGGCAATTAATAAAACCAAGAACATCTTTACCAGTTTATTGTTTAATAATAAACCAACTACACAACTATAATCTATGTATTTTAGCTGTGCAGAAAATAAAATAGTTTCACCCATATACCTTTGTCTGCCTTATAGTTCCACAAAATTTCGCTCAACCCAGAACGTCGTAAATTAAAGGCCATCATAGTATTCCCGTAAAATGTGGTGCAATTTGTTGACGTCTCAGAAAATTCAATAATCACTTGATGAGTAATTCAAGTTATCATAATGGTTGATTCTAACCCAGTTAGTCAAAACAGTATGTCACCTTAACCTATAAGCCTCAATATACCCTGAGTAACATAAATTATATTAAAATAATAAATAATATGCAAATTAGAAAAAAAAAAAAACAAAAAACAATATCTTCTTATAGTACGTTGAGTTCACTACTTTAATACAAATTTTAAGAGAACGCACTCGCAATAAAAACGGTTTGCAAATCGCATATCATTTATCATAAAAAATTTATGTTAACCTCAAAAGGTATTGAAAGAAAAAAAAAATGACGACAAATCAAGCAAAAATGCAAGTACTTTCAATTTATAAATTAATACTACGTGAATCGCAAAAGATTTCAGCATATAATTATAGGTAAATATCAATACAAAAATATAAATTTAATTGAATTATAAACACTTAACAAATGACAATACATAACTCTAATGTAATCAATTAATAAAACAAAAAAAAAACTGTAGAAACTATGCGTTGCGAAGAATTAGGGATGCTTTTCAAGAAAATAAAACAATTACCGATTCTAAAAAAATTCAAGATCAAATAGAATATGCAAGTAAAAGTCTGGAAATGATACGTAGACAGGTACTTAACTAATTAATTCTTAACTAAATAATCAAAAATAAACGAAATAATAAACATGTTTACTATATTTTTTATCTTTAATATTTCAAGGTAATTGTTGGTCATCTGTACTCGTCCGATAAATTAGTTATTGAAAAGAAATAGTTAATAATTTTATAAATTGATAAGATTATTATTTTTATGTTACTTTATTACTCATAGTTTCATAAAGCTATTACCAATGAAGTGCATCTTTTTATGTTTGTCAATTATTTTGGGATTGCATTTTATCTAAACAAAATATTTTGCTGTTTTATCTCATTTTATAAGGACTAACTACATCCTTTTTCTTGTGATATTAACAACAAAAAAAATTAAAATGTATTTTTTTTATATAAATAGTTATTGTAGATTTAGATAATATTTTGAAGAAGCAAATTAAATAGTTTTCATAGAAATTGCAACAGATTAGTTATTTGTTCTTTAATAAAATATCACTGATAATAATTTAACAAAATTTATGAATGAATGAATTACAAATTCTAGGAATAATAAAGTTATGTAATAAATTAAAGTGTAGGTGATTATTTACGTATTATTAATAAAAGCAAATAAATTTTCTAAATTTTTTATGTCTAGTCGATCGAGTGTAATGACTATTAATGTCGTGTCATTCATTAATCACCAAATCAATTTTATCAGTTTTTAATTAAATCATTAAAAGACGAATGTGATTATAAAAATGTTATTTAAAAAATATTATCAGACCTATCGGTCATAATTGTACTTTCAAATTATTGTGGGTTGGTTTATTGAAAACACGAGTAGCACACGAAACGTAGTGTGATAATACTGCAGATATCGACTATTAAGTGTAAACGATATTATTGGTGACGAATAGAGCGACCGACTTTTACCGATTTTCACCTCCACACGGTATCACCGGTAACTCAATCTCGGAAATATGTCAGTAATGGCGTGCGGTTTGTCGACTGGTTGAGAAAAACAATTCAACAACAAACTAGGTACCTGGGGATTTATGCGCCACTTTGTTGAAATAATAAAATGCATAACTTGATAATTATGATTGATCCTATATTTTTCAGTTGGCCATATGCGCCCTCAAAGTTTTCAACTAATGATGTTCATTAGTGAGGCAAGTTCTCTGAAAGTATACAAACAACTAACATCTGATCTGCATCTACCTCGACAGAATGTAAACGTTTTAATATTTCTGTCGAGAAATTATCTGACGAGAATATCAGTTTGAACACAGAGTTTGATAAATACAATATTAGCAGTGGTTTGCTATATGCGGCTATATGTTCTACCAATGTTCTAAATAAATCAAATCACAAGACTATAAAATTTTGCCCACAATATTGTATAGTATAAATCAGGTTAAACATTTTTATTCATTTTTCTAACCTTTAGTTTAACAAGGGTGGATAGGTAGGCAATAATATATTAATCTTCTGTTTCCTATTATTGCCAATTCGATGATATCTGAACATAAAATTGGTGAAGAACTTGTGGGCGACATACAAAAATATGTTCGGTTACGAGTTACCCATGCAATTAGTCAGAAATCTGTGAAAATAAGAATGGTGAAGATTGTTTAAATTAAACAACCTCGGCATCTCAGGACCTAGTGAATTGGCTTACTCACTTTGCGTCAGGCGGGTAGAAATATGAAATGAGTTCACAAAATTCCGGAGGTAAACTATTTCCCCAATCAGATATCCGTATGGGCAGTATCAAAAGAAATTCAACAATTGTAGTCAATTCAGATTTAATATTTTGAGAGTAGCTACTTGAAACAACGATTTCTTAAATGGACGCAGTACCAAACTAGCGGAGATGTAAAGAAGAAATATCAAATATATATAAGAAACTAAATTGAAGAGACTCAATACCAATTATATAGGACAGAGTTATAATCTTTATTATAACGGTGATGTCACCAAAAACGGTGGAAGAATAGTTATAGACAGAAACATTCAACAAAGGGTTATGTCTGCTGATAGAATAAACGATCGCAAAATGTCTTTAAATATATTATTAGACAATCGAAAATTTAATCGTAAATTTATCACTTTGTGATTTAACTTGGGTTGACACATTCCTTTCCCAATGAATGTGCTGTGGATAAAACAATATCATATGTCTCTGTTATTTGGAATTGCAGGTACTCTCTTCCGACATAACAGATGGTAATATATAAGCGCATAGTCTAAGTACCGTATTCAAACAACAAATAAAAAAAGGTCAATAGCATACGTGAACAAGTGCACTCCTCAACAAAATACGATCGAATGAACGTTACTGATTTTTTTTTATATTTTGGATCACTAATCGTAACAAGCGGTAAAATAGATGATGCTATTCAACAATGTCTTTCTGTTCTCAATGTTAGACTGTTAAAAGTGGTCATATGCAGAAACTACACACAACTGAGATGCGGATGTTAAGATGGTCATCTGGAGTAGCATTGAAGAACATAATAAAGAAAAACTATATTCGAGGTAGATGTAATGCGTAGACCGGAAACTTATTGCATAAAATTGGCTTTAAATATTGGAAATGATGAAAGAAAACGTGGTCGCCTACAAGCTACTTGGTTATCGGTTTGTTCAAAAGGACTTGGGACAAATGAAATGCAGGGAGTCACGATACAAAAGACAGAAACATCACTGAATGACATAGGTAGTAGGTCTTCTGTTATCAATGTGTGCAATTTATTAAAAATTATAAGAAAAAGAACTAACATAAACACACAATACACTTGATTGTAAGTACCTCTATGTACAAAAAAAAATGTCTATATGAGTGTGTAATATAATAATAATTTATAAGATAATTAAAAAGTTCGTGTACATGAACAATTGTATATAAACATTTCCATAACACTTTCATTTATATTGAATTATATAACATGTGTGTGATATTAACAAATTATTCGACCGTTTTGACCTCTGGAAAGTAGTGTGCCAAATCTTTGAAATTTTAATAAGTATTTTGTTTTTGCATACTTTTTTTTCGCTTTGAATAGTTAAAAATATTTTATAATTAGGCATCCTTTTAACTTTAGATTGTAATCCATCATGAATATCTTGAAATTCTGCGATGAAGTTTGCTTTAATGGCTGTTTTAATGGTTAGAATATAAAATAACTAAGATTAACTTTTAGATTCCTCATTGTTCTAGATCAGTTCCAATAATAATTAGAATAATACTTTTGGTGTGAAATATAATTTAAATATCCAGGAGTACTTTCGCTTTCGTAAAAGCAAAGTGACAAACGTCAAGCCTATTTTAGAAATTCAAACAACCGCCCTTGTTCACGATATCTGACCAGCACCTTCACAACACTCCATTCCCTTCCACTGGTGCTAGCCTCCCTAATGACGGTTTGTCGCCACGTTGTTTTTTGGACGACCTACTAATACCCTGCGGATTTCAGTCATGCAATAGCCGCTACCGCTCGCCTCAGTCATCTGGATGATATTCGGTATCAATGGTTAACAAAATTGGTAAATAAAATCATAAACGGGAGCTTATGGGAAAACATTTTGTACACAAGACTCCGTGATCTGATTAACATTTTTGAAAACCAGTTAGGATTCGTCAAAGACACATCAACATATGATTCTACATTAAGTCCATTAATTTAATATCTTTATGGAACCATATCAGTCACACTAAAACAGAATAGATGTACTTTGTCATAAAAAACTCGCAACATCATCATAAACAACACGTAAACAAACAAACCGACTTGCAATGCGTAAACAAGCATCAACTTATGTGATGTATAGGATTGCTGTAACTGAATATGGTCGCACTCCATTCATTTTCATCGATTACGGCGTGAAGGTGAACTAGCAATATTAAGTTTCGATGCTTTGGGGTACACAAACCATTTAGTTCCAACCGTTGGATATTTCAACAGAACTCGGCACTATCCCATAAAGTTTATTTGACACAACAATGTTTTACAAATTCACGTTCTACAAATTAAATCTACTGGAATTGGTTATGGAATGGGAAATCAAGTAATCAGTATCAAGGCTGCATCAATATCTGGATGCCTTCGTGACATCATTTGCGTAAGACCTATTTTAACATATGCAGTGGAAACCCGCAGGGATACGTCCAAAACTAAACAATTTATGATGACAACAGAAATGAAGATCTTATGTACTATCATCGGTCATTCACTCATGAGATAGAATCAGAGGTGATGATATCCGAAATGGATGTCAAATTCTAGACATAGTAAGATGGGCAATAACCAGACGCCGTTACTGAAGAGACCATGTTTAAAGAATACCAGATAATAGAAAATCTGCGAAGAGATGGCGAGAAAGTTGGACATTCGCATCTCAAAAATAAATGGTTAAAAAAAACACAGGTCAATGACCTAACAAAAGATGAAGAAGAAGACGTTCCACAGTAGGTGATAACAAAAAATATGAGGTTTTGTAGACATTAAAGTCAACGCTTCGTCCAGAATAATTGCAACGAATTCCACATACTTACATTCGCTTGCGGCGTGCGATTTATTCAACAGTAAAATGGTTTTTGTGAAATTTAGTCTATTTTTTACATTATCTAAAAATATTCACAATTAACAAAACTACATTATTTTTAATTGGTAACAATCGAGTAATGGACCCTGAAGATTAAGATGGTATATTCCAAAATTGGTTTTTAAATTTAGAAAATGATGCAAGACAAAATGGTAGCCCACCCACAAAATAACTATAGGTTATCGATGGTTAAAAATTCCTTGAGTTGTTTAAATGAAGATGGGTGACGATACACAAGACAGAAACTTGAGAAGAAATTGATTGAGAAGCAGGACGGTCTATCCTGAGTAGGGAATAAGACGAAGAAGGAGAATGAGAATAGGAATAAAATGTTGAGAACAATGTTTAAATTGGTGTTTAAAATTGACAAATAAAAAAAATCTATTAACATGAAAACATGAAAATAACCTTAATAATATCAAAGTACAGTATGTACTTGTGTACTGACATTGAATTACGACAACAATCTTTAAGCTAATTTTTATTCAATAAAATCAAAACATTTCCACGTATACCTAACTTATTTCATTGTATAAACAATACCGTCAGTACTCATATGATATTGTAAGAATCAACAAGTAATTCCAAGAAGAATACAACATTTACTTTATTGATTTTATTATAATTTAGTGAACAATTTCAAAGCAGTTTTCCATTATGTCGACTGGGTATGTAAATTTGAATTAATTCTTTTTTATCATTTATATTATTAATTACAATTATATTCATTATTAATTAAAATTGAAATAGAAAAGCAGATATAGCACTTATTGGTTTGGCCGTAATGGGCCGGAATCTAATTCTGAATATGGATTCCAAAGGTTTTGTTGTATGTGCATACAATCGTACGGTCGAGAAGGTATTTCACATAAAAATTATTTAATTGTTTTATATGACTTTTATTATTATCATCATATCACCACAATTGATAATTTTTCATGTTTTTTAGGTAACAGAATTTCTTGAAACTGAGGCCAAAGGAACAAAGATTATTGGTGCTACATCACTTCAGGATATGGTAAATAAATGTAAAACACCAAGAAAGATAATGATGTTAGTTAAAGGTAAATTATACATATAAATATAATTATTATCTTATTGCTCAATAAGTTATAATTGACTTTGATCAATGACATTCAAAGTAAAAGGCTTTTTTGAATTACAAATTAAATTTCAGTCTTATAAAATATTATTCAATAAATGCAGTCGTCTTATGTAGCATATAAATTGTATTGATGAAGGTCATCACCATTCATTTATGTAATAAAAATTAGAACAAGAGAAAGTAAATGCAATGTTTAGGTAATAAATTAATGTTATTTTATGCTTAAAAAGTGTTAAGAACTTGTAGCACGGCATATGTAACTAACTTATTATACAACATAAAATTCTTGATTATTAAATTTGGGGTCAATAGACTGCAACAAATAACTGGTTTCACTAATCAGATGGACGTATGCATTATTTGCAACAAAAAAAATATAAGACCAACAATCAATTTGTGTTGAATA
>JANSTX010035788.1:0-13482 GCA_027564355.1 Penthetria funebris | reverse complement strand
ATAATTAAAGAAATTTTTTTTAAAAAAATACAATACATTATTAAATTAAAGGCTTAAAAAATATAACAATTCAAAAAAAAAAAAAAAATTAAAATTTCATATATTTAACATTTATTAGAATGCATTTGTTTTAGAATTTAATACACAAGTTTTTTTTTAAAAAAAAACAAAACAAAAAAAAAATTAAAAATATAGATTCAGAATGAGAAAATTTTAAAGAATAAATAAATTAATATTTTTTTTTTAATAAATACTATAAATATTATTACACCCTTGGCACATAACATATATACATTTTGTTTGTTGTCTTTTTAATAACGGCTTTTTTCTCAATAATTAGACTTTTTTTTTATATAAAATACTTATTTTTCATCTATCGACTAAAATACTTTATATTTTGTTTTTTTAAAAATTATTCTTTTTTTCATAAAATAGTTTTTTTTGTTAACAATTACATTTATTTCACATGTGTGTCCTCCGATTGACCGGAGGCGAATTGAATAATATAATTTTTAATTAATGAAAGTAACTATATTAATTATTGATTATTATTATTATTAATTTTATTATTATTATGGATTATTAACGTAAAAAAAAATATTAATTAAATATCTCTAAACTACACACATATAAATGGGCAGTCAGAAATTTGTAAGATTTGTCTGAAATAAAATATTATAAAAAAAAGTGAAAATTATTGTTTCAATTTTAATTATTTAACATAATCCGTTTAGAACTTCATAATAATATAGACTGATGACATGGCTCCTTGATGCTATCAACAAATGATTAAAAACTTTGTTTATAAACTATGAAGAGTGGAATAATTAATTGATTTGTGATATTTAATTTATGGTCATAAACTATTTATCTTGTCGAATTATTAAAGAGATAATAATGTTCATACAGACTCATCGAAGATTAATTTCATGCGACATTGGAACAATGAATAGAACACAAGAAGAGGAATCCCTATGCTTTCCATAAGGTAAAGAGGTTTTTAACAACATATAACAATAGTAGCTACCCAACACGTTAATGAATACTTCATCTTGCTCTTTACTCTAAGCTATTATTCACGATCTCTGACCAGTACTTTCACTTCACTTGATTCCCTACCACTGGTACTAATATAATTTTTAATGGCAGATTTTATATTACCTTTGAACTGAAGTCAAGTGCATATCTTACAATATCACCGAATGATCGCACATCTGCTTTGATATTGTCTTTGGTCAGCAAATTTTAGGGCGTCTGAGTAGTGGCTAAATAAATTGTGCAATGATGTTATTTGTCATATTTCATGTAGCGCATCCAACTGGATCGCTAACTCTCCTCAGCTCTCTTGAATCCTCTTTCGTGAGACCTAATGCTGAAAGTTTGATCATAGATTCAAGATTATGCATAATTAAGGCTACAACTTGGTGGTTATCTTGACTCTATTGATTTCGAATCAGATCACAGTTCAGTTATTCTTAACATTTGCGCCAAAATTGCCAGAATTTCTACTCCTATATTAAAAATACCTGATTATTCACATACTAATCGGTATACATTAATTAATTGATCAATTACCTTCCCTATTGACAGATAGATGACAAATAACAATATTGATGAAGCGTTTGAAAATATTCATCGCTGATTCACAGAAATCGTGATACAATCATTTGTGTGTACCCAGCCAAAATATTAATATGCACAATATGATTGCCCTGCCTTAAAGGATTGTGGACATCATTAGAGTTAAGAGCAATTTTAGACGACAGCTACAACATGCATGACTAAAACAATGAAAAACCGCGTGATATAACTGAGATTTCAGCATCACTTTAAATTACCAAAGATACGCAACGACTTTCTACATATTTCATCCTCAAACATGAAAACTCGTTCTTTAACCGTTTCCGAGATATTTGCATTTTAAATAAAATACATATTCTGAACATTATGATGTCCTGATAGAAATCCAGAAACCTATGAAATGTACCAACATTTTTCATCAGAAACAAAAATTGCAATGTCTCGTAACGGGTTGTAAATAGGGACATGCTGTGAACGGTAAAATACGTACTAATGCCTACTACAGTTTATACTTATATACCAAATATTCAACTACAGGAATAAGTCTAAAAAACACCCACGTCATCGATTTACAAAAGTGAATCAACAATCGTTGCTGCTCTAGAATGCGAGATAGCATTTGACACAGTTTTCACCATCGGCCTAATTTTCCAAGTAAAATATATACACATAATTAATAGCCATTTGGTAAAAGTAGTTTATATTTTTATAACGAACAGATCATCACTTGTGCAAATTTTCAATCTATCTCTGCTGGTGTTATACAGGATTCCGTATCCGCTGCTATCCTATTGTCGTTTTATCTGTACATCATAACATCACCAAATAATAACCTATCGATTGCAACTGCAACCATGAATCTACAATGAGAAACTATAATCATTTGGATGAATCTATGAAAAGTGAAATTGAAGCTGAAAAAATGCGAGGCAATTGTCTTTAGGTGCATTTACAACTAAAGAATTAGTACTGATTTGTAAGCATTTTCAATTAACTGATACCATTGATGGACTGACAAAGAATCAGAGTTTAACCTCTGTTTTTAGTCCAGTCCTTCACTGACTTTACTTAAAGTATCGATATCTCAATCGAGTTTCCGATTTCGGTATCACGCGCTTATCCTTTTTTATCCACTGATTTACTCCCTGAGTTACTAAACACTGAGTTTTAGTCTGAGTTAGTCTCCAACTTTCCCACAGTAAATACATATCACAAAACCTATACGCGCTATCAGGTCAATATGTGTACAATGGTCATTTGGTTTCGATGCGCTCTGTAAACGTAAAATTGCTATTGTTCACAAATGTGTTCATTGTAGTTGTAAACATTTTTTATGTAATAAAACATTTTTGAGTTGAATCGAAACGTATGTTCCGCAGCCATAGTATCGATAGACATTTATTTGCGACCACAACCAAACTATTTAGCATATCATACATCTGTTTCAGTACCACCATCCAATTGTCAAAAAACTTCCCAATTAATGAAAGTCGTCTTCTTTAACTATTTTTTTGCGCCATTGACCATAAGTGGACGTTTCCAAAATCTTCATTAGTTTAGTCTTTGATTCATTGATTTTTATATCTACTTATGAGCAGTATTTCAAAAGTCGTTTCAATTTCACACCCATGGCTGTCACGAATAGTGGTGCTTGACATTTAATCGACTGTGCTTTGGACTGTTCAACAATGATTCTTTATGTATGTGCAAAAACAATCAGAACTGAAACTGTTTATTTCGTATATTCGATTCTAAAACCAAACTGATCCTATCGTTCATAATGTAACTATAACCTTGTTCGTAGTATTTAGCTATATAATACCACACCAATTTTCACTCACTGAAGTTACCCTTTTATGTTAGGGTATAATCAGACTATAATTCACTAATAATTGGATGCAATATAGATGCAAAGCCATGTTGAAAATTATACAGTATAATGGTTTGAATTGAATCTTAAAAATATTGTAGAATTCACATGATAAATTCGTATAGCATTTAAAGCACCAAAGTGCTAAGATGTTAATTACTGTACTGACGAGAACTATTAGTTCGAAACCAGAGTTCAACATGAAGATGGAGAAATTATAAAACTTATGGCAGGCAAAAGGAGACAACTAAGCTTCGTAATGAATTGGTAAGACGTCATAGACGATTTGTCGCGAATCAATTGGCATTTGACGGCGTTCGATGAAACTGGAACATACTCGCAGACGTATTGAGACAAGTCGGTGAAAATGTTTTGTGTTTCATTAATAATGGGGAGGAGAAACATCAAGACTGCAAATAACAACAAGAATGCGATGGATCAACAGAATCTGTATAGTCAACTGGACAAGCTGTGTCTGAAAATATTGCCACAACTCGCTCCAAATTTAAACAACACGAGGAAGACTTACCGTCTGGCAGACAAATCAACCGAACGGTGTTTTAGAATTGAATTTCCAATTCAATCTAGAGATGGTTTGCAAATGAGACTCAGTAAATGGTAAGATATGCTGAGTACTTTCGTGAGCTATTGAATAATGTCCTAAGTTCAAGTTGTACAGAGTTCGGTTAACGATTAGTGAAATCATATCCGCATTGAAACAAAGGGCAGAAATGATGAAAGTGGACCTGAATTGCATTATTCCAACCTTATGGAAAGACGGATTGATAATTAAGTTGGCGAAAAAAGGATAACCGATTATTTGCGAGAACTGGATTGGTATCATCTTGCTGAACATGATAAATAAATTAGTAGCTATTATCGTGCACCGCTACAGGAAACGGGTACTCGAATGAAACAGGCGGATTTCAGATCTGGTAGGTCCTGTAAAGATCATATGAACACTTTACGGATTATTGTTGTGCAGTCGATTGAATGGCAAACGTTATTGTATATGTTATTTTTCAACTTGAAGCAGGCATTCGATAGTATTGATCGTGGTATGATGTGGACAATTCTAGAAAGTTGTGAAATACCGCCTAAACTGATGAATATGATCCGCAATCTAACGTTTTGCATCTTGAAAGGCTTGGTGATATTTTTTATGTACATTTGGGTGTGAAACAGGTATGTATACTATAGCCACTCTGCTTCTTGGATTGGATTATAATCAAAGTAAACACAGAACCGCGACTTGAAGAGTTGACGACATTTGTTTGTTTTCTCAAACTAAGTTGGATATTAGAGTGAAATTGAAACAACTTATGAAATATAGCCGCAGTCAGCGGCGAAGTATTACATGAAAGGACTTTCAATATTTGGGATTGTTTTTTGACAACTCATGGTAGTGCTGAAATAGATGTAAGATTCCGTATACAAAAAGTTTGGCAAATGTATGCTGAATGGAGACTGCCCAGTTTTAAAACAAATAAATTATTTATCGTTACTATTGTATGACTGCGAAACATGGAAGATGACAAAAAACATCGTGTCACAAATTCAAGTGTTCGTCAATAGGTGGCCCAGGTGCCTACTAAAAAATTTCTGGTTAACTACTACAGTATCAAATGCGAATTTGTGGAGACTGCTCCGTGATCTGGGGGACAAAATAAACAAAATTTTCAGCCGAAGAAAGTGGAATTGAATTAAAAGAGCCAGTCGTCCAAAACAAAATGGCGAAGAACCGTTATTAAGGAGATTAGCACCAGTTGAAGGAATGAAGTAAAGGATTTGGCCAGAGGTCGTGAAAAATGGCAGTTGTCCGAAGCCAACCTTTGCAATATCATCACCTATGCATATGACAATATCCGATCTCTTAATACCAACGAGGCAGTGTGAAAAATAACTGTAAAAAGCCTTTTACCATCAGATGATTAATGATCTGCAAGTGCATAAATCTACAAATTTGTCCGCTTTCGTTGTCACCTGGAACCATTCAGTTTCTAACAATTCAACAGAAATCTGGCACAAATTACTCTATTAAACGAAATATTAAAACATCAGTCAATTTTAGGTTTATTTTAATTTCAATATGTATCTTTTATTCCAAAGTTATCCGATTACATAATTTTAAAATAAATATACTTAAAGCTTTTTATTTATAATATATAAATAATTAAATTTCATTTAACAATATTTTTGTATTCATGTAAAAAAAGGCACTTAATTAAAAATTAAAGGCACATTATTAAAAATTCTGCAACGAAATATTACAATTTCAAAATAAAAGTGAATAAAAAAAAATAAAAACAAAAAAAAACTTTAACATTAATTAACTACAATTAATTTTTATATAATTAAAATTATAAAAAAACTTAAAAACAACAAACATTATGTACATAATAAAATTATTGTGAATGTCTAATAATTATTTTTAATTAATTCTAATTAATTTAGTACGAAAATCGATATTTCTGTAATTTGTATTTGATGTTATAGAACCATTTAAAAAACCATCGTAAACATAATTTTAATTTGACGTAATTGTTCTAACGTAATTATGAGTATTTATAAATTTGAACGATACCGAATTGTATAATCTAAGTTGACGAAGACACTGTACATATACGTTAATTTCTCTTCCAATACTGTTCGTTGATACTGTTTGAATTGAATGGATTGCAGACTGGCTTCCAATTCCACGCAGGTGTATGTTTGCAACTAGCACCGTAGTATCGAGAAATTGTACGAGATAAGGTAAAAAAATTACCGGCAACTTTAGAAGTAATAGAGATGCGAATGTTTTCAGTAACCATGGCTAGATTAATTTAAAACTACTCAAAATGTTGAATTGTTAAACACATAAATGTGGTTAAACTTTGCGATGAGGAAATGAGGCAACGGTTCACAAACGACAGGACTGGAGCACATACGTTCCTAATTTTATTAGTTATGACAGGAAGGAATTAATTTGTGAAACTAATAATAAGGAGAAGAAAGTACATAATGTAAATTGCACTGTTTTAGAACATATCATCCAATTGAATATATGAACGATTTGATGATCTCAAATGAGGTTGATCAACTAAAAAGACAGGTCTGAGTACTCTAACGAAACCCTAAATGTGCAACACTCAATGAATGGTAAGTAAGTCGGCGCCGAAGCATTACACTCAAAATGTCGCAAGTGGACTTGGATTCCATTATTAGTAAAGTGTGATTGTATAATTATGGTCCAAATTGAAAAAAAAAATACGATAAACAGTGTTCAGTTTCGCAACCGGGTATTTGAAAAGAACGGGCAGGTTTCAGGCCTGATAGGTCTTGCACTGACCAATACCATTAAGAATTATTGTTGATCTGTCGATTGAATGGCAATCACCATTATAACACAGAAAGTGACGATACACAAGACATAAACTTGTGGAGAAATAAAGTGAGAAGTAGGAAGGCCAATCCTGAATAAGGAATAAGGCAAAGAAGAAGAAGAAGAAAAAGTATACTTAAAGTGAAGCAAACAGCATGGTGATTGCCATTCAATCGACAGATCAACAATAATTCTTAATGGTATTGGTCAGTGCAAGACCTACCAGGCCTGAAACCTGCCTGTTGATTGAATAATTTGTTTGTCATTTTGAAAAACTGAGAACCAAGTAGCAAGGTTATCGTTTTCTTACATTTTTTGAAATATCCAAAGCTAATTTAACGCAGTGAGTTTCTGGTCTACGCATTACGTGACCCAACCATCTTAATCTACTTTGAGTGGTTATATTGGTGATGGGAGTAGTTTGGTTGGTTAGCAGTGGCGGATCCGACAAAGTCTTCGAAGGATTCAAATTAGTACGTAGGTGCCGTTTTGATACCACAAACTCGAGGAAACCCGGTTGATTTTTGCAGATATGCACATTAAATCAGCAGCTTATATCTCTGCTGAGAAAGTGCAGGGCATTTGCCCAGCACTTGGTGTTCTGTAGTTTCCCTTTCATCTACATCGTTGCAACTGCGACAAAAAGAATTGAAAGGGATACCCAAACTTGATGCGTGGTCCCCGACCGGCCAATGTCCCGTGAGCACTGCCACGGACCTGCACACATCTCGATGTGATAATCGTAGAAGTTCTTCCGTTTTACTCCGCCCAAACTCCCAAGTAATCCTAGATAATCTGCATGTAGGTAGCCCTTTCCACCTACCATTGGCCAGTCTCATATAGTATGAACCAATTTGTTTGTTTAGTTCGCTCAGTGGCGGAGAAACTTGCTCCGCCAGTCATATATCAAGACCTGAGCCCTGCCTGGCCAGTCCATCGGCCCTCTCATTACCTGCAATGTCCCTGTGGCCAGGAACCCATAACAATGTAATTTCGGCCGCGTTACTTGCCTCCAACAATGCGAGGAAGCATCTCTCGACCAGTTTTGATTTGAAGACCGACGAGGTAAGCGACATAATGGTGGTCATACTATCAGTGGCTATCGCCACTCGTTGTACGGGAATCGATGCAGACAACAAGAAGGTACATGCCTTCCAGACAGCAAACGTTTCCGCTTGGAATAGTTTGGTAGCTTAAAGGGTTCTGCCATGCTTAGAGTGTCTGAGAAAACCCCAGCTCCAAGCTCGGCTTCCATCTTGGAACCGTCGGTGAAAATGATGGCAGCGAAACCATCCAAGGGGTTTTCGTACTGTGTCCGCTCGTGTGGGATATTTGGTAGCGAATCCTTTGTTAGGCAACAACTTTGACGCCGAATAGTCAGTAGATAGTCAGAAGAGCGTTGAGCGACTCCGTGGGTACCGTTCTTAGCGCCCCCGTAATACCTCTCATAGCGCATTTCTGCACCCGCTCCATTCTTGTTCAGTTGCAGCCTCCGTCTAAGGCCGGCCACAAGACCAGTACACCGTACATTAGGATGGGTCGTATCGCTGCTTTGAACAACCAATATACCACATTGGGTCGAACTCCCCATGTTTTGCAAAACATTCCACTATAGGCGTAAAAAGCCGTGCATGCCCTTTTACTCCTTTCCTGAACATTGGGCCGCCCCCAATTTAGTTTGGGATTCAATATTACTCCAAGATACTTAGCCCTCTGCAAGAGTACTAGAATTGTACCCCCATCTTTGGGAGCCTAAAACTTGGAATTTTTATTTTCTTGGTAAACAGTATTAATTCTGTCTTCCCAGGGTTGACGTTGAGTCCGGTGATGGGAGTAACTTTTAAACTGCAACGACTACAGCTGTTTTTAATTCTGTCCTTCAATGTTACACCGGATGACCATCTTAACATTCTCTTATCGGTTGTGTATAGTTTCTGCATATGATATCTTTTTACAGTCCAACATTCAGAACCGTAAGTCATTACTAGTCGAACAGTGTCATATACCTTCCCATTTATCTTTGGTGGCATTTTTCGCTCATATAAAACTACGGACACAGATGTCCACTTGATTCAACCGCACTTTATTCGATGTTAAATATCATCATCGATTTTACCGCTTGTTAAGTGATAAGTGATCGCAAAATATTTGAACTTTTCAGTAACGGGAAGTGGATGACCGTTTAATATGATCGTGTCTTTGATCGATAATCATTAAATGGAAAATACATGTACTCTGATTTAGTTAACACGTATAGTCTAGTCTAGTCTAGTCCGTTGGCCTTCAATACCGAATTCCACAGATTTATATTGAATTCCAGTTCAATTTGACTCTCACTTATTAACACTGTGTCATCTGCAAATAAAATAGTCAATGGAAGAGGATTTTGTATTGTACCAGACAGATATTGCATAACAGTTATAAAGATTAATGGGCTTAATGCAGAACGATGATGCACACCAACGTTTACATTAAATGAGGTAGATGTTCCACAATTTGTTCGGATTCTAGTGCTAGCATTCATATACATATTTTTGACAGTAGAGATATATAGTTTTCATTTCAGATTTCATCACTTCTGATGCTATCACTGAGTGAATAAACGGTGATAGCATGTAACATCTTCATTTCTGTTGCACTCATAAGTTGTTTAATTTTGGACGTACCACTGCGAGTTTTCAATACATATGTTAAAATAGGACTTACTAGTAACATCAACTTGTTCCTTCTAATTACTTGATAGCAAACCTGCAGTAACATCTCAAGACTTGATCTGTTATCTACCACTAGTTTGCATGTTATTGGTTCTTTTGCTATAAGAATTGATTTTGTCTTCATGGTAGATATCAACATGTATAACCTTTCCGCATCTTCTTTAAATGCAAATAATAAACGTTGCAGATCGTCATCATTTTCTGCAATGAGAACATCGTCGTCCGCATAACAAATGATACTGATCAGTTAATTTCCCATTCTATAACCAATTCCAGTAGATTTAATTTTCAGTACGATTTTGTTCATAACCATATTGAACAATGTTGGGTTCAAACTACGGATTCCAGTTGATATTAATATTTCATTTGTGACCTTTCCATTGTGTGTTGTAAATATTTATCTGCTGCATAAGGTCATTTATGTTTTGCTGAATGTTAGTTTCTTCTAAAATGTTTATAACATCGTCAAATTGGATGCGGTCGAAAGCTTGTGCAATATCGACGAATCACATGAAAATTGGTGTGTTGTATTCAATAGACTGCTCCACAAGTTGTAATAAGTCGCTTTAATGATAATTGTGACATGATGATGGTTTGGATCGTTTATGGCATGTTTACTACTGGTGAAGAAATAGATGAATTAGAGAGCTCTTTTAATATTTACGAAGTTTTTTTCAAAATAAATAATGGTGATAAAACATATGTGTGCAAATGTCTGGTATGCTGAATTAGAGTCTAGCGATCAATGCAAATTTAAAAAAAAACTTAAATTTTCAGTACATTAATCGGAACAAGTAACTTACTGTCATTAACGAGCCTAGGTGAAGTACTTTGGTCGACAAATGCTTTTACGTGTAGTAAATGTGGAGATGGTGATGACGTAAATATTTATCGAATTAAAAGCTTGATCAAGGAAATGTGAATGTTAATATACGATGTACATTTCATATAATATGCATATTCTTGTGTTTTGTTACTCATCCGAAAATACCATGAATAATTTTATTATTGGAAATGTTTTCCTTTCGTCATTATCATAAGTCTTGTCTATTATGACAATTACCTTGTGACGTTTTTGATGTGACAGTTTCATGCATCAGAACTTTAATTGTAAATAGCTTTCTAATGCATGTATGAATTATAAACTACTAGAAATAACCTGCATTAGAACCTGTTTTCAAATATTAATTATTGCTCTAATTTAAATATACATATTTCTAAGCAAATTCTTATTATTTTTCTTAGCACTGATATTTTCTTTTTTCGCTATTAAAATAATCTTATTATGTTTGTAATAACGATTATTTTGTATTATAAACTAATAGAAATACCCTCTTAGATACTGTTATAAATGCATTAAAAAAATTTATATATAAATATATCTATGGATTAAATTTGAATATAAGCTATTTTAAAGCAATTTCTAAGCAATTATTTCTTAATGCTAAGAATTATTCCGTATAACATTTGAGTATCACACTCAAAAAATCTTATTAAATTATATTATTTAATGATTGCTGTACAATAATCAAAAGTATTATTTAATAATCTAATTGTTGGTAGACCAAATTTTAATGCAAATGGGAAAATAGGAAAACACAAAGCTTAAAAATTATTATTATTTACAAAATGAAAATACACAAAATAATAAAATATATGAGTATCTTTCTATTTTAATTATGTTTTCATAAGTCTTAAACTTAAAATTAAATATTTAACAAAAAAATGTGTAATTAACGATTTGTACTTATAGAAAGCAGATATCTAAGTCAAAATTGATTTTCGTTTCGTTTCGTTTCGGTTCCCATTTCACTTCATTAATGCAATTTGACGAACATTTTCAGGTTTCGAGTCAAAGTATTCTGCATAAAAGCATGACGTTGGTGCATAATGGAATAGCGGTCAACTCAATCTTCATATTGTAATGTAGGAGCAAATTTGTTGAAATATCGATTTAGACCTTTATTTTCAAGGTTCGCGAAATTCGCACCAGATGGATGTCTATTAAATTTTTGGTGAAAGGTGAATTCTCGTATTTATTTTTTTGTTAAATGTCATTATTATGTTTGGATTTTTTTGTTCACAAAGTGAAATTAATTTTATTAGTGGAGGTTTCCGGTAAGGCGTTTAATGGCCAACATCAAAAATTTTAAAGACCAATGAAAAATCTAATAAAATCATTAAAATTAATTCAAATTTATACAAATTAATCAGAAACAGTGAAAATAAACAACAAATAAAACAATATCATTGTATAATTTAAAAGAAACGATATAAATAAACCATTGAAAAGAGAAGAAAATAATAATAAAATCTGTGGTTCGCAACACGCGGTCCCAGGGGACCAAATCTCATATTAAAGTGATATTAAAATTAAAAAATATAAAACAAAATAAAAATATATAATAAAAGAAAATAAAAAATCTTTTCAAAATAATTAAATGAATTCAAATCCTACTTAATAACAATACAATAAATGAATATACAACAAGGAAAATCAAGATCTGACTCGGATTACTCCGACGATGATCAAATTATGAATACAACAAAAAAAAAACTGAGAAATATAAAGATAAAAGAAAGTAATCAACAAAAAGTCATCAACAAACTGGATATAAATAGAAAAAAATTAGAAAAAATATTCAGCGAAACAGAAGACAATGAGACAAACACGGAAATCAACAATGAGAACATTAAACTAAGAGAATTCAAATTTGACTCAAACGGCAAAATTATTAATGAAAATCTTCCAAATAATAACAATAACTCAAATAGATACAATCAACAAGATATAAAACCATAAATTGTCATATTAGAAAGTGAAAACATAAATGAATTCCAAGTTGCCGAAAAAATAACAAACAACATAAATAATGGCATAAGAGAAATTAATAAAATAGGAAAAAATAAAATAAAAATCCAAACAAACACAGGCAAACAGGCTAACAATTTAATAGAAAGTGAAGAAATTAAAAAACTAAAAATAAACGCATACATCCCAGATAATTTAATATACACTATTGGCATAATAAAAGACATACCTACAAACGAACCACTTGATGAAATAAAAGATAATATAATTTCTAATAAAATAATACATGAAATAGAAAGAATGCCTTATTGGAACAACATTAATAAAAGATACTACCCACGCAAAAACATCAAAAAAACATTCAGAGCTAACACGCTCCCGGATACGATTAAAATATACTACATAAATAAAAGAGTAGAATACTACATTCAAAGGCCCTCAATTTGCAAAAACTGTCTGAAATATGGACATGCAACTAGGGCTTGCAAAAGTAAAAAGGTATGCTACATATGTACAGAAAACACGGAACACAACTCTGATGAATGTCAAAAAAATTGCAATTACTGCAAAGACTATACACACATAACAACAGACCCAAAATGCCCAGAAAAAGAAATACAAACAAACATCAAAAAAGAAATGGTAATAAATAAAACATCATATCCAGAAGCTAAAAAAAGTATAATAACAAAACAAAAAAACAATAATACATACGCAGATATAACAAACATTCAAAACAATAATAAAATAATAAATGAACAAAAAAACGAAATTCAAAAATTTACAGAACTATTCGTAAACATCATACGATCACTAGAAGATAAAAACATTATAAATAATGATCTCACATTAATACACATAAAAACAATAATGGATAAATTTAACTCAAAGCAACAACAAAAACAACAAGAACAATCAAATGACAGACAATCAAGTAACCACCAATCAATAAAAAATGGATTAAATCCAGAACAACAACAACTGCAGGAACAGCCAAGCAACCGACAATCATCTTCCCAAATAGTTGTTAAATCCAATTCAATCCAACAACAACAACAAAAAAAAACAATCAACCTCTCAAAACTAATTATGCCGAACTCAAACATTAAAATACTACAATTAAATATTAAAAGTTTAAAAA
>JANSTX010035777.1:0-13483 GCA_027564355.1 Penthetria funebris | reverse complement strand
TATTATGTTGTGATCAGTTAAACAATTCCCAGGGCCTACAATAATTGGCGATGCCAATTATATTTCTCTCGTTTTTTATATTCTGAATTTTAAAATTTACGTGTTGGTCCTAAACATAATATAAGACTTTAGGATACCACTGTAGGATGTAAACTCCCCCAATTATTTATCATAAAAAAAAATATATTTAGACCAATGCAGTTTATTAACTTTCAATTACGTTCAATCTGAGATTGAATAATATAATATGTATCACATTTTCACTCATCGCCAACTATAAATTCTGATGGAGTATATAATCAAAATTTTCCAACATGTATACAACAATTTGAATGAAGATTAAACGTAAAAACAGTTATTCACTCTATTTCACACTGAATCATATAAACAATTTGAATATATTTAAATTCAAATACTCGTAAACGATCTTCAATTTCGATTATCAGTTTTAAAGTCAAAAGACTCAATTTTGTATTCTCATGAGGAGTGAACAATGTGGATGTTATAGCATTAACACCGGTTCAAATATAGAAAGTTTCTTCAGGATTTTATAAATTTTAACATTCTCTTAAAAACTGGTTCATTTTAAGCAATATTTAATATGTGAATTATAAGAATTATTAAAAATAAAGTATATATATCTATGTAATAGAATCCCATATATTTTAACAAATTTATAAAAGAGCTCGGCTCAATGAAAAGGATATATATGAATAAAATAATTTTAGATAATATCTACACTCTATTTAATCATTTATATAATTTTTATTTAATTGTTAGATGTTTAAAATTCTTACACTCATAAATGCAGCAAATTTAAAATCTTTACATAAATAAAATGATGAAATTTGAATCTATTATACGATCAAATATGTATATATACATACAAAATGTGATAAAAAAAATATGGCTGAAGGGAATTAAACCCTTGTCATATTAATACAATACACCCATGAAATTTGTATTTGGTGCTGTATTATTTAAGCGTGTTATATACCCAACCAAAAATGGGTGTTTTGCCGCTTTACAGATAATCTGGATTAAAGCAGCACCTTTCTCATTGTCATATGTTTTTAATAGACTTTCGCCTTCTGTGGAAATCTGCTATATTTAATATTTACTTTTCCATAAGGCTCCCTATTTCGTACTACATTTTTATATATAATACACTACTTCGTATATATATATATATATATGCATATATATAGATATGAACACCTCATTACAATCGCATCTCTTTTTAATGCATTTCCATATGTAGTATAAATATACTGGTACAAGGTATATTGATTTAGTATATTATATAGATATAAATAAATATAGTACATAATATATGGGTTGTTAATCCCAAAATTTTATTTATGGAAACATAAAAAAAAAAAACAAATGCATATCATACATACATTATCGCCTTTTAGATAATAATAATGAAAATTTTGTGGTAGACTGCATTCGAACTAACGATTAATAATAGAGAAATTCTAAATGTTATGTGATATATAGAAAAATATTGAAATATATAGATAATCCTTGAATTCCTTGTATCTTAAGAAGTATTCAAGGTACATTACAACAATTGAATTAAATAACAATAAGTTATATATAAATATCGTAAAGGAAACAGCATATATTCTTACATTAAATGCTTATTTCATGTAAAATGAACATATACATAGCATTAGAATAGGAACCCTTATGATTACTTTAGAGCTAATATCTAGCCAAACATAACTAGTTTTATACAGCAGATAAATGTTAATAACACAACGCGAATGGAAAGCTCACAAATGGCATACCAATATCAACTGCAATCCGTCAGACTGATAGTTTTACCTCAACATTGTTCAATATGGTTATGAACAAAATCATACTGAAAATAAAATCTACTAGAATTGGTTCTAGAATCAGAAATCAACTGATCAGTATCATTTGTTATGCGGATGATGAAAATTTCAGAAATTGCAGAAAATGAGAACGATTTTGAAACGTCTATTATTTGCATTTAAAAAAGATACAATCCAAGTAGTACCCCGTACAACCATCAATGAACTGTGTTTCATACTAATAGCAATCACATCAGTATAATAATTCGCTGCATATAAAATCATTTAAACAAACCAATTCAACCGATTCTGGTATATTTATTTAAAACAGATATAGACCAAATCCAAAAATAATAGAGAATGCTACTAATTTGAGGTACTCATCATCATTTTGACATTTGCACCTGAAGGACGTATAGGGAGGCATTGCGACGTAACACGCTTTGTTCAATAATACAATAGTTTGTAGAATTTAAATATCAATAAATTCGTGATGTCTCAATTGTATAATACTCTAAACATTAAAGTTGATCATTTAAAAGTTTCTTCATTGTTAATTTAGAAGCTTAAAAGATAAATTAATTTAAATCAATCAATTTAAGTTGGTAGATTTAACCGATTTGCCCAACCCGTTATTCATTTGATGACGTTGACGTATTTTGGTATGACGTTAAAATGTGTGTGTGTTTTTTTTTTTAAAACTTTAATGAATTTTAAATTCATTATAGAAGAACCGATTTCTGATAAAAAACGACAAACTTTTTATACACACGTTGAAAGTTATTATTTGGATTTTGGGTTATTAATTATGTTCGCCTGGTATGTGTGTTGTTTTTTAAAAATTGTTGTTTTGTTTTTAAAATTTTATTGCCTATGTTTCTGCTCGCTTGTTACGTTTGTTGATTTTTTATATTATGTTATGAATTGGAAAAGTTTTTCTTCCTTTAAACGGTTTATGGATTCATACAACTGGTCATTACTCATTTTGAATTCTTTTTTTTCAAAATTGTATGTTACATTAAATTAATACACTAATCCAATGCAGACTATATGTGATTAAAATATGAAATTTATCGACTGTTTAATAGGCCCAGTTCAGTCCACAGAATATGCATAAATTCTGGCATTTTCAAAGCAATTGTTGAACGATAGAGCGTTCCCTTTAGATAAATGGTAGCAGTAGGTACCCCTGTAATTGTGTACCAATTTTCTTTTACTTGATTTAAAAATAAACTAATATGCGAATTTTCGGAAATAGGCAAAATTCTAGGAACAATGTCGCCTGTTCATTGTCCCCCTACGCTTTCACATGATGCAAAGATCAATATGATGTAAAATGTTTGTTTGACGTCTTTATTATATAATTAGGATAAAAAATAATTGAATATTACATTACAATCGTCAGCAAAAAATTGCAGCTATTTAAACAAATATACATTGTATATATTTTCTAAATGCCATAAATTTAGTTCTTTATTAGATTATATTATTAATCAATAACACATACATTTTTTATTCAATTAAAGAAGATATGTCTAAATTATAATTATCAGTTTATGACAAACATACTCATATAATATAATAATTATGTATATAAGAAAATTTAAATACATGTTGTCCGTACATCTTATGAATTTAAATATTATTATAAAATACTTTATAAAATGATCTTCATATCAAATTTAAAATATGGAAAAAAAAAGAAAAACAAAAAAATTGAAACATTGAATGACTAAACATAAAAGCAAGACTATTTAATATACAAAACATCTTAATTCCAATTCTAAGATCAATATCATCTCGTCAATTAATTGAAATATTTTACATATTGTTATAATAGAGAATACAAATATATGTTTAGACATTTAAACAAAGAAATGTTTAAAACAATTTTATCTACAAGCCATATACGAGAATTATCTGAAATTTTAAAAACAGGTCTATGATCTTGCGTTGATAGGCTATGACTTTGAAATGATTTTAATATGTCCGCTCTAAAAGATTGATTTAATGATAATGTTTCTTGTTGGAAGCTGTTCGTGTTAAATTTTAGGCATTATGATTGAATAGAAATATAAGAATTATTGTAAATAAATATGTGAAATTGATTTATAACATTGATAAAACTATATACATTTGTCGACTAAGGCAATTTTATAAAAAAGAAAAAAAACATAAGTTCGTGAATCGAAAGTATGCAATAAATTTAGATATAATAGCAAATGTGATTTAATTATATTGTATAATATAATATGATCAAATGAGGAACAACTGAACGATTTTGTAATTCCAAAATAAGGCCATTCTACAATAAATAATATACTGGTCTGCCACTACCACTCAACATCATCACCGCCATTATCATTACCATCATCATTTCAATCTGTACAGCATCAAATATCAACCAAAACTAATAATAAATAGTAATTTCCAGTTGGAACATATGGACTCATAGTTGTCCGAGTTTTCATCTGAATAATTCAGTACAGTGGCGAATATATACATTGTCGACTGAAAACATATTTTTAGTTTCTATGATACATCAGGAACTGATATATATTGTGATCGTATTTGTGGTGATATACCGGAAGCAAACTAGATGTTAGTCAATCATTTCATTTGTAACTACTACACAACACAAAACACATTCTATAACATATGATATTTGATTGACTGACAATCATTGAGGTTACTCAATTCATTTTTAGAAAAATTTAGATTAGTCATACCTTTTAACATTGCTGTACTGCAGAATAATTCGCATCTTATTAACAGAAATGAATTTACAGGTTCCCAAATATTGTGAATACTGTGAGTTGGAAAGTAATTCGTAACATAATTCCATTAATTTTCTTGTTGCCAATTCGTGTGAAAATATATTGTCATGGTAAAACAGACAATTTTTCCTTGGTACCGTCTGGTACTTTCTTTATTTAACACACTAACACAAGCTTTTGCTCATTATTTTGATTGAAATATAGTGTTATTAATCGATATTAAAATTCGATTTGAATACATATAAATTTGTTCAAACCAAGTGTAAAATATTAATGAAATACTTAAATGCTTTCCGTTGAGTCGCTTACTATTTTAGCATCACACAAATGATTTGTATTAATTATTTCTTCTGGTTGTTACTTCTTAGTGTTCAATGCCACTTGCCTGTTTTTAATGCCTTTAAAAATTAGCACTGAGCTTTCACCATATCTGCAAATCTATAAAATTTGCATTTTTATACCGAATATACTAATTGTATGGTGATCACTATATGTGATCGTTCACTTAGTTTTAACTGAAAATAAACTTTCATACAAATGCTCTTTCAAGTCAGTTAAATTGTACTCTAATATGAATCTTAAGATACTGGATAATACATTGAATGGTGAGATTTGTTTGAAACTCTTATGAGTACTTCAAATCGAATATTGTAATGCAAATTTTGTCTATATAAATGTACCGAAACACTGTAGTCTATAAAGACGTCTCATCTAACATTTAATTCAATGTTAACAGTACTCGACTATAAGCTTCTTCCATACTTCATTTGTTCAAAAGTATTATTTCATTATAAACCACAAATTATACTCAAGAATGAAACATTGTAGAATTTAGTTTTTTTGTCTATACGAGTATGTTATTATATATTTATTTCATTGATTCATAATTTAAGAAAAACAAGACCAAAAAAAAACACAACCCTTAAGCAAATAAAAGCAATATGTGTAAAAATGATTCAAAAATAGTTATTTAAAAAAAAAAACCAACATATATTGCTTAAAAACTCATTGTTAAAAACTAAATGATATGAAGCGAATAAAGTTGAACCTTTTTGGGGTAGAAATAATAAAAAAAAATGTACAGAACAGAAATGTATTAACTTATTTAAAAAAAAAGAAAGCAAAAAAGAAAATTATAAACAACCAAAAAAGAAAACATTACAGTCGAACATCGGCACACATGCTGAAAACAATTAAAAAAATTGTTGTAAATCATAGAGTAGTACCAGCATTCCTTATGTTGTAAATAAAAGCGATCCTCATTTTGAATGAATAAAAAATGTTGACGATATTCCAGATTTAATGCTTTAAAAGGTTCTTCTAAACTGTTGCATAGAACATTAACTACTGATTCGAAAACAATCACATCTATACAATCCAGTAATTTTGTTTAAATAAACACTAGACAGATTGGGACCACATAACATTCAATACTCAAATATTACAGTAAAATAATTCCTATAAGATTTCAATAATATACTGAAGTTTTATTATCAGAAACTTAGTTGAATATGGTTTGTTTTAGAATCATTTAGATATATAATATCTGAGGAAATTACGTCTAATATTTTGGAATATTTACCAGTTATCTTGGTTTGAGGATATATTTGATCATTTTTAATCCTATGTACTATTTAAGTAGACTTATTTTTTATTATTATAAATATTATTTTTTACATGATAATCAATCAATTTATTTAGAGCACCAATGCAAGATGTTGAACTCTGGTTTCGAACTAATAGCTCTCATCAGTGTAATTAACTCATGACCAATTTGCCAAGAAATATATCGATGATCGCAGTATGTTCTGCCCAATTCCATTTCCATTTCGATTTATTCATTGTTGTTGAATGTGTCAGTTTCGTGTCCCAACTTAAAAATGTGCATTTTTTACTTTTTATATCTGAACAATTTTGCATACATCCATTGTCCTGCACAGCAGTAGCGGTATAGCGGTAATGAGACTAAAATACATAGTAAATATTCTTAAGATCCTTCATCAATATTGCGTTCTGGGTTATAACAGCTGCCAATTATTCTTATATGTTTATAACGAATTCAATTATACATATACTATAAAATTTCTATTATTTGGTACATTTGAAACCAATATAAATGCGTATATATATTTATACTTTATTTACCACTTTCAATGAGTGAATATATCTCGAGTGACCAGTCATTCCAGTTATAAGTTTTCTTTATATTATGAAAATGATGTGTACTTCTTCAAAAAATATATATTTATATAATAAAAATGGCATAATATTAGCCAACATATATATATAAGAAAAACGAATTTGTATAATTGAGAAATTTCTCATAGAATCATTCACTAGAAAATAATCTGAATTTTCAGTATAAATATTTTAAATTATTAGTGCTTTTATTTATTTTATGATTTGAAAAAACTCAAATTGATACAACACTTAATTATGCATTTATGTTTTATATAGCTTCCTTTTGCCTTCAGATAAATACCTTATAGTTTCTAACGCATCGATGAATTGTCATGTGATCATGTATCGTTGCCATTTGTAATGCAAAAATGTATATAAACATTAAATCAATATATATATATTTTTGACCACATCCATAGGCCATAAATGACATATATTTTGATCGTGTTTTCAATAAGTGAATACGTAATATGAACAATCTCTATTCACATCATAATACAATTTTGTGCCCTAACCTTTTAGTTGAGCTATAACTTGATTAATCGGTTCTATACCGTTATGTGGTTATGTGAGCGAAAATTTTACTTCACCATAACACCCGGTATTTAATTAATGTACTTATAGAATTGTATTGTATTCTTTTACATGAGACCTATCATCAAGCTTTTACAGAATATTTCAATTCTTATTAATAAACATATAATATCATGCTCAGAATAATGATAGTTTTGATCATTATGATCCTTTGTTCGTAAAATTAGACAATAATCTTCATTTTCACGAAATAAAAAACCATGCAGAACTTAACACAAATAGTGGTGAAAAACCTATTGATTTTGTAGTTTTAGTAGTATAATAAACGATTTCGTAAATCATTGACTAACGACATAGTCATATATTGATACATTTGTATAAGTTACGAAATACAGACCCAAAAAGCATATTTTTTGATTAAGGTTTCAGTATTGATCTGCGTTTATTTAAATTATATACTCATAGCGGATTGAGTGACCGACTAACATCTGGATTATACGCAACTCACCTTTACTTACACATTCCCACTGTCAACTCTATTGCAATTAATTTCATTCCTTACATGTGATTGGTGCTAAGCGGATAAGGAGATTCGCTATTGACATTGGTTTGGGTAAAAAATATAGGTAGTTGTTGATTTATGTATTACTCTACTGTATTATTTAATTGTGGAAACCGACAACTATATATATATATATATCAATATATTGATTCTATATTTTCACATATAACAATTTATTATTATTTTGGTTGACATTTGATATTATATACATGTATATGATACGACGATTTAAAATTGATAGTAACTTATTATGTATATAACTTATACATACATGTGATGTAAGGGGCGAAATGTTTGATAAATGAATGCATGTACTCGATCAATTTCCATATTAATAATTCCTATTTCATAGTTACAAAATTTGATTTAATATTAAAATATATTTTTCAATTATAGTTATTTTTGTCACAGATGTCTGAAATTAAAAGTAATTCGGTTACTACACCGTTCAGCGATATTTCGAATTAGGACGAACGTTTATTTAAATTTGAATTATTTTGGGCAAAGATAGTGAAGGCTAATCAAACCAATAACTTAAGCAATAATTCCGGAATCATTCAATTGAATTAGTATTGAATATATATTTTAGTGTAGCAACTTTTTAATATACAGTGGCAGTATAGCAAATAACTATTAGTTATAGATTGCATACATGTAATTATAATAATTAAGATAAAGTAGGAATTTAATGAGTTATAACGAAATAACTTATAATTAAGTATAATTATTAAATTCATAAATAAAATATGTATTTTCTTTAATTTGAAATATCATATTTATATATATAAAGAAGTTTAATAATTTGTCTTAAACCTCTCTCCGTATGTTTTATAGGTATACATCTTCTGTCTATCTGTATCTCTGAATAATCCTAAAAAAAAAAAAAAACAACACATAAATTCAATATAAAATCAAGAATTTCCCGTCATTATTTTTGTTATTATTCAATTGGCTTCATCGAATATTATATTTGAATGCATATCACATCATAACTATTTTTATAAAATATTTATGTAATCATGAAATTGAACAATACACAGTGAATCAAGACCAGAAGCCAAAAGACGTTTCAGTGCCTTTCTTTTCATATATGAATATACTTGTATTCTTTTATGATGAATATATATTATAGTTGTATACAAGATTGGATCAATCCTTGAGTAAACCTTTTATGGTGAAACTTGAGATTTCTGTCGAAAATCATGACTTTGCAGTAATTTAACTAGGCATAGAGGCACGAATGTAATATTAATGCCAGTATCTGGTAGTGTATTTTTTTTGTTTTTTTTTTTCAAAATCTCTAACAAAAAATTAAAATAATTAAGTTTGAACGATTGAAATTTATAATACAAAAAGTGATGTGTTGTCTTGCCGTTTAAACGCCCATAGTACATTTTTTCTTAAAAATTATATATTGGTAGTATATATTTACATATATCAATATATATATATATATATATATATATATATATCTAGATAAATAAGTACACTATATTTATATGTACTACATATAATATCTCAATTAAACTAAGTTGATTATGAAAAAATTAATTGTAATCTATTAAAGTTTGTTATTTCAGTCAGCAAGCAATGATAATGACTATTATATATATTGTAGTTATGGTTACGTGCCTCAAGTATAAAATCTAACTAATATTTACGAAATTATTATATATTTAATTTTTTTTTTTTTTTTAATATTAAATAAATTAATCAATTATTTCATAATAACATTCAACAAATTTACTAACCAATTTCTTTTTTCAAAAGAAAAAACAAAAAAATTCCTTACGGTTAAGATTTTTTTCTATTAATAATAAGCGATAGAAAAATTATTGTTTTGAAGTGTCTGTTTTTTTCAAATTATAAAATTCTTATTCTATAATTTTATAACTTCATCAGATCATACTGTTTTTCTATATTATTTAACCAGAACTATTAATTGTTTAGATTTCACCTTATGGTGTATACCCAGTCATACAACAATTCAGTGTCTGTTGAAAACATAATTGTATATATTGTATCTAATGTATAATGTACGAGGTGATAATTTAAAAATAAAATTAAATTTAACGCCATTCTGATTCTATTTTTATTAGATTTATTAAAAATGAAAACAAAGTATCCCAGAAAACAATTATCGGATTGAGTACAAAAAAAAAGAAACAAAAAACGCCAACGGTTTGATGTCGTGTAAAATCCATGAAGTGACAAAAAGTAGGAAACAGTTTCAGCAACAGATATTAATTATACATTGATGATTATTAATAATAAGGGTCTTTAAATTGGTGTGATACATTTATCACAATAGGGATTACGTAAATGTAGTCCAAATGATTAAAATATTATTGAAAATACATTATATAGAAACATTCTTAAAAATAAAGAAGAAAAAAATCACGATTTACAAAATGTTTTTCGTAATCAATGATACAGAATAAGTGACCTATCAGTTTGCAAAACTAATTACCGTGAGACCACATAAATTTTACAGTTAGATGAGTTTAGACAGCAGGTCTGTATGTATTTTCTATATATTTTATTTTTCCGTAAAAAATGCATTCTAGCATTTATGTTTCCCTAATTCAAATCATATAAAGTAGGTAAAATAAATCAGTTTTAGAATGAAAAAAAAAAAATCTTCGCCAATAAACAGGATAGTAATAGTTTTCTTAAAAAATACATCAATTTCGCAATAAACAAACATCTTCGCCATTGGAAGTCGTGGAAGGTTACATATTGACTCACACACTGTACATACATAGTTTTGGTGCTAGAAGTTTATTATGTAGCATATGCATTTTTGCTTGGAGAGTAAGCAGCTTCCATAGAGGCACACCAAGATTTAGGACAAAATAAAAAACAAGAAAATAACATTGAATAACAATGCAACTTACTCATTCTGCTTACGATTTAGAAAAAAACACATAAAACGGTAAGCACCTTTGTTAAATATAACATAGTACTACAATTTAGCAAAATGAAAATTTTGAGACATGATAATGAAAACGAAGTATGTAAAATCACTTCACAAATAAGTGCTCTTGATAAAGAATATAAATGCCATCATATCACATAAAATAAGAAATCACCAATGTTTTGTGTAGTTATAAAAACATAAATCAATGTTGAAAATATTACTCTTCAATCAAATGCATTTACTCCACATGATGAAATCGGAGTAACATCAACCAAAACAATTATAAATTAAGATTACCATATGGAAAATATAGAATCATTTTCCGGTTATACAAGTAATAATTCAGTATATTGTCATGCATAAATTTCCAGTTTGTTGGCGATATATATTACATCAAGGCGACAAACACGAGACATACCATTACCGAACGTCAGAAAGAGTTGATATCATCATAATCATATCAGTTTTTAGATTTTAATTCAAATTATACAGTTAACGGTTCACATCTATCCAATATGTTTAGATAAAAATAAACAATTTCACTATTTGTTCAGCATTCAATCTATGGGTTTTCTTTAGCTCCTTACATCTTTACTATTTAGTGGCAAATCTTTTGATTATCTCTCTTAAGTCTTTCAAACACAATTGAACCCTTATACTTATTGTGCATTTGAGTAATCTGTTTCTATACTAATTTAAAGTAATTGATGTATCTTCTGCAGTACAGTACATATAAATTTATATTAACTAAACTAATAAATAAGTTTAGTAAATAACAAAAGTTGTATGTACCAAAAAACTGTACTCGTTTCGAATATACAATAAAACATGTTATTGACCGGCCAAACATTTAGATAATGCGGAAGTGTGGTGTACAAATTCATTGATTTCTATTTTACTAGTTACCAATTCCATAAACAAGACTGTAATATCTATATTTTTGACTATGATCTCAAGCCATAAAGCTGACATGTACTGTGATCTAAGACGGTATCGCGACCAGTTTAATGTATTTTGAGTAACCAGTCGATTCATCACCACATGCGTAACCTATGTACTTGTATTAATTCGTTCCACACGTCATATAATTTTCTCATTTTCAATTTATATTTCATTAATCCGTTCCAGATTCGTCTACAAATTATACTTGTACATCTTCAAACACTTTTATTCAAATTAGTATATATAGCAATTCATAAATGTTTGAAATAAAATAAAATTTATCTTTTACATTCACTCTAATAAAATGCTATTGTATTAAATTACGAATTTTGTTTATTAATTTAATTATTTAGTAGCTAAAATCAACAAAACATTATTTAATGCCAACAGATAGAATTCAGTATACATACAAAAGATACTGAATGTATTTAGCAAACAACTTCATTATAATTATACTCAATTTCATTATGAAATGTTTACTACACAGAAGAGAAATAAGGAAGTTGAGGTTCGAGGATATATGGAAGAAAGTTACTATGTATCGAGTGCATTCAAAAAAAAAATCTTTTGTTTAAATATAATATTAGGCAAACCGGAAGTTTAAATATTCAGATAAATAACTTGTTCTGCTTCAGGGTATAGAACATAATTTTCTTACCATGAATCTGAATGTGTTTTTTTTTAAATTGTAATACCATCCATATAAGTATAACAGTTAGATCATATCGTAAGATGACATAAGATAGTATCCACATCTTAATACTATATAACGTTAACTATGGATTGCTATTTCATATCGTAAATATGTTTTTAAAGGACTTTTTTTTAATAAAATCATTTTTAAATATAAAACTACATCGCAATGACATAAACCTTATATTTTAACGATTCAATAAATTCAAATATATGCACCCTTCACATCGTTAAACGGGGCAATCAGGCATGTGCAAACGAACGAGACTTGACTTTATCACCGCAAAGTTTCTAACTCCTTTGAATTACAATGTTTACATATTCTGTTAAATTTTATGGTGATTCTTCTTTTTTCTAATAATCTGATAAATATATTTTAATTCACATGTACTCGTATATTAAAGTTATATATTATAGAAGAAATGCTTCCATGAATAAAATTTGTCCGAAAATCAATTTCGTTTACTTTTTGTTAGATAAATGTGTAAAAGTAAATATCAAAAATTTCCAAAATTCGAATAATGAAAATTTAAGACGTTAATTATCAAAAAAAAAAAAAAATACCAAGAATATAACACTGACAATAGTGTACTATATTTCCATTTACCGTAGGTATATATATGGAACAGTTCTACTTACATTTGAAGCGCTAGATAATCATTGATTATTATAAGAAATCTCATAACATAATTGTGCAATGTGGAGTACCTATTAGCAACTGGGCTCACAGTCTGTTTATTGAGTATGCCTTGATCGCGGCTAGAAACGCTACAAAAATATTGGTTTTTGCGTCAACATTAATATTTCTTTATATATAACATAACCAATGGGCTACTATCCTGTCTGGTGTTACATAACAGAAAAAAACAAAATAATAATAATTAAAGAGAAGCGTTTAACAATAAATAGTAAAAACAAACAAATAACTGAGACGCCTTGCTAACTATACAAATTTAAGAAAATTTTAATTTACATCGAAACGCAGACCTAGACTCGTCAAATTCAAAATAGTTAGTAATATTATTAAAACACTTACACATATTGTTAATTG
>JANSTX010035766.1:0-13483 GCA_027564355.1 Penthetria funebris | reverse complement strand
ATTCGATTATGTCATTAAAATGCCTTAGAATCCATAAACGAAATAACGACATTGTTCAAAATCAATATTAATTCATATAGAAATATTAATTAATCCGTAACAAAATATTTCGTGGACGCTAATATAAACAACATATAACTTAATGCTTTAATTGATATTTAAAATTAATTTAAATTCTGGCCTTTACAAAATACCAGGTCACAACATAATGTCGAATTATGCACACATGTATACCTAATCTACATATTTATATAAACTACATTTTGCTTAATTATTTTGAACTTGAAAATTGTCCACCAAAAATGACAAGTTTTGTGCCCAATAAATAGCCAAAAATATTAAATTTACATTTGACCATGTGATCTTTAAGAAGACGATCAATATGTATAGTATGACCATGTAATTAAGGTTTAATTTTTAGGAAACGTAGTCTCAACCAACTATTAATGATGGTAATAATAATTAAAATTTTAGTTATTAATTTGAAGATAAAATTAATATGTTCTCAAGCCAACAATAGAATTCTTTAAGATGTGAAAATGAAACTTTGTATGCATAATTGTTTAAAAGAAATAATCTTCCAAATACCTCACCTCCCACATAGACAGTAACCACATTATACAAACTGAAAGGTACTACTCTAAATATTTTTCGACTACAGAACGATGATATAAGGCAACATTTTGCATTTACTTGTTTCATGATAATATTCGGAAAGACACTCGAGTCTCAAATTGTTGAAGATTTTCTTGGTTTTATCTAATATGATAGAAAGGAATGAATCACTGATGACACATGAACTTTAATAATGAGGGGAAGTGATACAAAATAGCAAATAAATAACAAGAGATGTACAGAATTTACGAAAATAGAGTCTATTCAATTGGATTAGAAAACTGATCGGGAAGTGCTACAGAACAGAACGTCCAATTCAATACAATAATGGCTGTTTAATCTCAAATTATACTCATCAAATAAAAATGTTTGGATAGAGTAGTTTAACGAACAGCTGAATAGACCCGTGGTTCAGGTTGCTCAGAATCTCGTTGACAAAAATAAACAGTCACAAATATTTGTTAATGTCCAAATAGAGACGCAAAGTGGAGGGAACACATATATACAGACTCAACTGTGAGCTACACTTCACAGTTGAGTCTGCGTATATGTGTTTTAAGGATGAAACTAACAGAGTTTGGTTTGTCAATGGCATGTCACATTAAAATGAATAATATAACGTAGTATACATTTTTAAGCATTTGGGAACTTATTTACCAAGAAATAGTGATGCAGGAAAAGATAACGAATCACGCATACAAAAAGCACGGCAGGTGTTCGGAATATGTCAGTCCATACAAGTATCTCGTAGGATTGCAGATGTTCAAGTCAAATTGTTGTCGGTACTATTGAAGGGAATATTAAATCGCATGCGTTATTAGTGAAATGTGGTTGTCTGATGATGATATTCATACTTTGTCGAAAAAGGAGTTGATAATTAAAAGACCGAAAGAGGGTGACTTAAATATAATAGGTGTGAGAATTTGCGTGGTATGACATTGGTGAACTCGATAAACAAGGTTGGGGTCGAGATGATTAATTAACAAGCATTTTATTGATCAGATTTTAAAATCGATATTCATCTATTTACATTACCAAACGTCTGTCACTCTATTCCGCGATAATTCCATGGGTACACCACAAGTGTCACTTAACAAATCGTAACGAATTGACATTTTTCTCCAGTGGTTCACTCTACTATTTACATTATAATTGCTCGACTTTGGTCGAGTCTTTCAAATCATGGTGATACTCTTCGGTTTGGTTTCTTGTTTTAACCTTCCAGTAATAATTCCCAATTCAATTACCACCAACCCATTCACGCAACACTCAAATGTTAAATTTATGTACATTAAGGCGTCATTGACACGATGCGATGTCAATTCGAAATTAATTACTGGTCATAAAATGTAATCTTTATATAATAGCTGCAAATTTAATGTAATAAGGGATTTATGAATTGAATTAAATTAAAACTGCTCGCATGTGGGAACACGTTGTGGATATAGCTCATATAGGAGTGTTTGACCTCTTTTACTATTTCGCACAAATTGAATATATTGCAGAAGACTGTGAACTTCGATGCAATGTTTAATTATTTGCAGTTTTTTTAGAGCCAAACCCAAATTCCGTACGTTTCATTTATGTATTGCCAGAGAAGTATACGTTTATTTGCAATCTTTACGCGAATAAAAAGACCCGTTTTCACGGTGACATTTGATGTCGCGACATTATGTCATGGCATCGTGACAGCTCAACAAATTTGTGGCAAAACGATAGACGATGGACAATAGATATTAATATCTTGAATTGGAGAGACACTATTGTCTAACAATTCAGAGGTCAAATCTAACAATTCACAGGTCAAATCCTGTACGTTTTCGTATGCCAAAAGTCATTCAAGTTACACGTACACATTCTTATTTCCTTTTCTTGGCGACAGTCGCCGCTGTTTTTTTGTGTGCTTCTTTAGTTTTATTGTTTATTTGTTTATAATTGCTTTTTTAGTTGCGGTTTTTCTAGCTTGATGGCATTTAATGATATATGTCAATTAGTTATTAGGCGTCCATATTTACATTATTATTAATACCATATTTACCATTCGAAATTAACAATTATAGTTGTTTTGGATGGTAGTTTTTGTTACAATATGCAATTTACGTTAAAAAATTACAATTTAATAGACTATCGGATGTAGTGAATTTATCAAGATGACGATTAATCCTCCGTTCTAACGGTTAACATTGAAATGGTACTGCAATAAGTTGGCCTGAAAATCAATTCACTTTTGTGGTAGATCCTAATCTCATTAATAAGATGTAGATTGTTATTAGATTTAGCTATAGGGATCAATCAATAATGACCACATTACGAGGCAATGTTGGACGGTGTGCCATATTAGTAAACATCACTCCAAAATTTGGTTATGAATGTTATGTAATGTTATATGATTGAGTATGTAATAAGTAAATAATAACATGTATGATTATGAATACTAATTAGATATTGAATAAATCAGCAAATATTATGACTAAACAAATATACACGAGTAATATTAAAATCCTTGAAGTGTCAGAAAATTACTAATGTTTCTGAACATTAAAAATAAATATAAAAAATAGAAAAGTAAACTGATTTTGATGTATTGTTTCATAAAATGAACCATTACGTTAAGCGCGTAAAATGAATTTGCAACGCAATTAATGTTAATTTTGATATTGCGAGAGGTTGTTAAAATTTAATGCAAATTATACTAAAAACAAAACTAAAAGTTAAAACTTTACTTATTTCCATTATTTGGTTGTTATAGTTTTTATTGACGCAAAAGTTTCATATTTTCAACATAAATTTGCGTTACGTACTTGAATTACGTAGATATTTTTTTAATGTAAGATTTCTCTGCAGTAGATAATGCAATAAACATATTTTCTTCTTCTGCTACGTAAGACCTGTGTTCATCTTTAATTTATACCAATCTAGAGAAGTCATACCATCGAATTTTACATTCCCTCCTAATCAAAACATTTCAGATTCCATTGCTGATTTAATGAGTAGTTATAGTAAATAAGACCTTGATTTTAGTAATTTTCAAGCAGACATTCCATAGTATTGATCGTGATATAATATGAAAGTTTCTAGAAAATTGTGAATTACTGTCTATAAATTGATAATTAATAATTCGCTGTATATATCGTGATCCGCCATGTTAAGCTTTACATCGTGAAAGGCTTCGTGATATTTTTAATAAACAAATTCGGGTGTAAATTAGTGATGTATACTCTCACCACTATTGTTCCTGCTGGTATTCGACTGGGTTCTAATCAAAGTAAATTCTGAACCGCATGGTATCAAATGGGGTTTATCCGGTCAACTTGAAGATCTTGACGTTGCTGATGACATGAAGTAATAGATGAAGTTTTTTGACAATTTATATTTATCTTCTTCTTCTTCTTCTTTCGTTGTAGACCTGTGTTTTTCTAACAATTTAGTTTTGAGATAAGGAAGTCCAACTTTCTCGCCATTTCTTCGGAGGCCTTACTATAAGCTCTGTTCCACCTGAGTGTTATTTCATTACTATATTTTGCAATTCTATAATCTGGCATTATTGCAACATGGTATCTCCAATAACGCCTTCTGGTTCTTGTCCATCTTACTATGTCTTGAATTTGACATTCATTTCGGATATCATCACTTCTGATTCTGTCTCTAAATGAATGAGCCACCGGTACGTAAGATCTTCATTTCTGATGTCGTCATAAGTTGTTTAGTTTTGAACGTATCACTGAATGTTTTATAAATTCGTACTTTGCTTTTTAGTAACATGAACTTGTTTCTCCAAATGACGAACGTCTGAAATAACATCTGGATAGCTGCGCTTGTAGCATGTATGGCTGCGAAACTTGGAAGATGGTTTTCGTCAATGGATGCCTCACAGGCGCATTTACTAAAAATTGTGTAGTCAAATTTAATATTAGACGAGAATTTGTGGAAGCTGGCAGATCTGGTGGTGATGAATAAAATTATCAACCCAAGAAAGTGGAATAGGATCGACTATACACTGAAGCGTCTGTTCGGTGATATTGCAAAATACACACTTTAATGGAATTCGTAGAGTATTATAACACCCGTCGAAAAACAACGAGGCGACGAATCTTCATTTTAGAGACTAGTACCAATGGATCGGGACGTAGTGGTGCTGACCAGTATATTGTATTATTGATGATTGCTATTGTTATATTGTACCACCTGAATTGTCTATAGTGTTATGATATTTTTGCAGTGCAAGTTATATATAGTTGGCAATTTAGGCGGAGTTTATTTGTTGCAAGAATTTATAGCTTCAAGTATATTCATGTGCAGAACTTCTTGTACTTTGTCTAATGACTGCTACTCTGAACATTATTGACACACCATAGACTAGATAGATTTTCGAAAATGAATTTTATTTTATTTCTATTAGAATACTGTATTTTTCTCAAGATATTGATCACGAAATACGTCATTAATAGCGTGATATCGAAGTTAAAAAGATGACGTTAAATATTGTGTTCGTTGAGTGTTTTAAAAAATAGTTAGCTGCGAGGAATGCACCTCTATTCAAATATTTAAATATTTAATCAAATAAATATAATTTATCCTATATTCCAGTGTTGGTAAACTTTAATTATAGGTTGGGTTCACATTTGATCTAACTATTTATTTGTAATTTTTTATACTCAAATTTGATAGTTTTGAATTTGGCTCCGGTTGGCTATTTTTAATTTAGATGTGTTAATAATTTAAAATAAGAATTGTTACATTTTCATTTCATTAACTTATTAACTCACTAACAACAATTGCAACTAATTGGAATAGAAGTTAGTAACCATTTATATTCAATCGTCGATAAAAAAACCGTTACATTATTAATTAATTAGCTATTAATGGTTGGTTATAGTTCAGGTTGAGTCAAAATTAAATAAAAAAGTTTGCATTAAGTATTAAAAAGCGAAAGGTTTGTGTAGTTTAAAAACATGTATTTCAAACAGACAATAAATACATACTAAATACTACAATTGATTTTCTAGTCATTTTTTTCTGAGCAAAATTTAGGATCATATTTCATAAAAATTATTAAATTCTACACTATAATTTGTACGGTAATTCATTGCTATTAAATAGCAATATTAGGCTTAAGGCATTAAAGCTTATTGGATTTATCACATAATAAACCTAATTGAGATAAATCAGATAAGCTTTAATAATAAAATTTGGAAAAACAATAATGAATAATTCACATAAACGCAAATTCCAAGGCCACTCAACTCCAGAAAGAATCATTTTATTAAATTATTGACGAAATCACTCTTCAGAAATGATTTCATTCATTTAAATTTTCACAATTAACAATCAATAATTAATAGACATGAAATTTTGACAGTATTAAAAATATTAGAATACATAAGAATATGTGCATATTAACAGGTCTTGGAATTATCTTAACTTCAAATTCTTTTTGAATTTATTTTTTAATAGAAGTATTTTAAAATAATCGATGAACATTACACTATGCACGTTCCAAAAAATACTTGCCATAACCTTGTCGACTAAATGTTGTGTATTTGCGTATCAGCTAAAAATTCCGATGGATTTTGTGTAACGTCAACGCTAAAAGAATGATGTGAGGCAACAAAACGCTGTTATTTCTGGTCAAATATTTGAAAAAAACGACTTTATCACAAAGACAGTTTTTCAAAACCCACATATTCATGTAAAATATGGTGCACAGATTCTGTTGATATCCGACTAATTATTGCATTTTTCACTATCACTAAGCGTCCCTGAAAATTTGCCACTTTGCTGGCTAGTCGGAAAATGGTCGTTTATTCCATAAGAAAATTTGAATAGACACACAGAGAAATGAACTAATAATAACGTTGTGAAATTGATTTTCCCTACCAAAACAACGTCAAACATTAAATTTGATCTTTTTGCTAAAAGTTTTAATAATATTAGACAACTGATATCTACTAAATCATCAATAAACATAAAATTTAGCACTTTGCTATAATTTATTTTATTTTTTAAACAAATAGCTTCATTCCATTCCTAATCAACGGACACATTTTTAAACAAATAAACATAATTCATAGTTTGTAGCTGAATATGGTCAAAATCTGTCGATTATAGAATATTAGCTGAATATAATAAGATTGTTGGAACACACACACTAAAAATATAATGAGACAAGACAAAATATTTTGCAATCAGCATTGGCGATTTTAGCATCAAAGATTTCGTAACTTTTTTGCTTGATTTTTTAAATAAAATTGAAAATCTATTTTGTGAGAATCAGACTGCCAAAATAAATCATTTAAAACCTCAGTTAGCTTTAGATTTATTGGAATAGACAGGCAGTGTAAATTACATCTACATCGTCGTTATGTCATAAAAATTTCTTCCATCGATCGATGAGTCTATATTTTCGGAAAATTCTCATGTAGTGTAGTGATTCTCATGTAGTGATTTTGTGTTATCCGATGAGGTGCCATTTTCTATGACTGTATTTTTTTTAAAAAATATATTAGTTGTTTTAATATGGTTGACTAACATCATATGGGTTTAGCCCATATTTACTTACCCATTATTACCGTAAACACGATCACTATACACGTCAATTACATCGTTGTGAAATCTATATTGATGTTAATATATTTATTGTGAACTTGTTGAATAAATATAACTTTACACACCACTCTGCCATTATTTAAATATGTGGCTAATCAGAATAGGGCTCTATAGTTTATATTATATGTGTATATCAACAACGTTTTTCGAATTTTATTGCCATTATTTTGCTACATCAAAATAACTACACTTAAGGCCAGTTTATGGTGGATTCAATGCACTGTACTTCACTGGAATCCAAAATATAAATAATATTATATTCATTATGTATGGTTTAAGGTCGTTTCATCAAATTCATTGAAATTTATTAAATTTAGTATGAAATAATCATAATAAATAAGATGAGCTTGTGGAAACTAATATTGACAACATATTTGCACAATTTTCTTATTATTCAATAAACAATATTTGAAATTATTTGATGTTAACGACACAAAACCTTGCAAAATCCACAAAATTTATGTTCACATGAACTGTGTACTATTATACTTTGACGTTTCTGGAAAAAAACATAGTCCACAATTTTTTTCACGTTGATTTTTCGAATGGATGGTACGGAATATTCGTAACGTCGTTGAATTGTCATAAATTAACAACAATACAAACAAAAGTTTAAAAAATTTGTCATTCGACAACAAATGAAATGGTAAAGAAATTTCAAATAATTTCATTGCTATTAAGTCACCATAAATGCAAAAATTATATTCCACACAAAAATTTCATTCGGCTTCAATCAGATAAACTCACCATAAATCGACCTTTAATGTTTAATCGCACAAAGATATATTTCTAATATTTTTTAGACTATTAATTATATAACGCATTCGAATCAGTAGATACTTCTTATTGAATTTATGTAAATGTAATGAATATAATAAACGATGAACCGATTTTTAAGCCAATAAAAGTAAAATTGGATCGATTATATCAGGGGTGGCCAAGATCCTTGATAGTCTGAGCCATTCATAAAAATTTGAAATTATATGCAAAAAAGGTCCGTCGATTACGGACGATTACGCCACTGCTTATGTTCGTTCGGGCAGTTTTCGATGATTTTGTTACAACGTTGCACTTAGTCTTTCATATTTGTTGTCAGTAATTTAAAAGACATTTGGAAACACATACGGAACGTTAATAATAATCTAAAATATAATAGCACAAAAATCAAAAGGGAACTCGAGTACATTTATCGAGAGCCCCCTGGATTATACACTGAGGCGGCCGTTCGGTGATATTACAAAGATCCGGTCGTTAAAAAATAACAGAACCGCCATTAAGAAAATAGTGAACAATGGCGGTTGTTCGCGAACGTCCTATGCTCCGTGCGTATAGTAAATATCGAGATGATAATGAAATAACATTTGCATAACATTAGCGATGAGTTGACAAATTTTGATTCCCGAGAACATTTTCAACAGCACCAATATTGCTGTCACTACATTAGATTTATACATAAATAAAAACATTGTAATTTTGATTATTTCCATGCTTTATATTTTTAATAACTATCGTACCATTAACAGTTGACTACATTTAATACAAACACAATCGATGATTGGGGACTGAATGGACAAAAGGCGACAAGATTTCAACGATCAAAGACATTGAAAAACATATACGCAAATGGTTTGAGCTTCTGTAACTGTAAATGGTCGTTCTTTTTTTAATTTTTAGCGATTAGGTCGTTAAGATGAATCAGCAAATGTAATAACTAAAGATGTTGATCCCTTGGGCACACAAATAGTTTTGTTCCAATTGATGGACATTTCCACAGGACTCTGCAGCATCCCATAAAGCATTTTAAATCAACAATTTTTACAAAATCACGTTCCATAGTTGATTTTCTCGCAACAATAGCCACCATACCATACTTGAATCCTATCAGACTTCTATTATACATCCCTTTTGGAAGTTAAAGGTAATAAAGAAAAACTTCAGTTTGAAACAAGAGAAACGTATAATTGGTTGCCAATTATTGGAGGCCCTGGAAATTGTTTAACGGATCACAACATAATATAGAAATATTCATTAAAGTGGATTGCAAAATAGTTGATATCTCGATCGAATCTTACTATCATATAACTTATTTTATTCAGAAAGGAGTAAAAATAATTTCTAGGCGATATGTCAAAGCAATCTCAAGTTATCGGCGCAATATACAGTACTCCAATTTACCTCATCTTCGAACTTAGCCTCACAAATTAGATAAAAGTGACACGTGCAAAATTGGAACTTAGTTCCCAGGGCCTAAACATTGAAGTTAGCATATCGTCGTACGCAATAACGAATTCCGCAAAGTCATATTGACGCAGTGTGCGCTATACATTCATCGAAGTTTATGATAAATTCGAAATATAAAGGCATCGAGTTATCGGTGCAACTGCGTGAAGGTAAAAATTGGTTGTGTAACTTTGATGATAGTCGGCCACTCCATTCATCACCTAACATTAGGCATGCACTGTATATTCGACTTACAATTTTAAAATTCTTTTATTTGAAAAATTTACAAATATAAACAATCTTTTTCATGTCAACCTTATAACTTCATATTTAGTTGAACATTCGCAAGTGATCAATTGCATTCTTAATTGCATGGACTCACTAAACGTAAACAATGTATAACTTCGAGCTATAATACAGGACCCAATGAAACTCATAGACACGCTTTATTGCATATCATAAAGTGATCAAACCTTGAAATAAGCGTGTATATTATAAAATTTTAAATTTTAATTTATTACACTAACCAATTAAACTACTCAAACTTTTGTGTTTTTCTTATAGGAAATAACCAATTGTTTATTTTTTGTTTAAAATTGAATTCATTTATTAAAAAAAAATTGTACCTTTTATTTTAGGTGTCTTATGAATAATTAGAGTTATTTATTAAAAATAATGTGCTATACAATTTTTTTCCTTGATCGTTTAATTGTTTCGGTTTATAAAAAGTGATGTGTGTGGTCTGATACACAAATTTAATTGAAATAATTATTCGAAAATTTATTCATTGTGTCATTTCGGATAAATAGGATCCTGTTTCGCTAATATACAACTCTGTGCTAACTTTTGAATTATTATATTCTCACTCAAGTGGTTAAGATGATTGTTGTTAAATAGTTAATGGTTTTTATGGAATGATCGTATAAAATTCATGAAAAATTTGATCAATAAATATCTACCAGTAATTGTAAATGATAGCTTTGTAATAATTTTATCTATTCATTCATCTAACAAATATTGTTTAATGAGCTTTGTTACTAAATTAGTTGCAATACTAGTAAACTATAAACAATTGGGATTCGAAACATGAGTATAAGATCATTTTAGCGTGTTAAATTACACTAGAAAAATTAATATTGCTATTGTTCATTTAATTTATTTTCCTACATTATTTATTTTAAGTTTACCATCATAATTTTGACGAGGTCAGATTATTTTATTTATAACTTTAATTACAGGTTGCATATGACTTCTGTATTTCTTCAGTAAAACCAGATAATTGAAATATTTTATGAAATATATGCTATATAGTACGGTTAATGACATAATTATGTAGAGTTTGTACTATGCAACAAAATAATAGAATACAATTTGGAACCTAATTAGAAATTTCCACCCACTTATATCTATCTGTTAAAACCTATATTGCACGAAAAACGTTGCTTCGAACACGATGACGACTTCTTGTGAAAACGGAAACGATTTGGAATGTGAAACTTTAGAACAATGCTTGAATCAATGAAACAGGCGCAGATGGCTCAATAATTGACGGTACTAAATTGATGTTATTGAATTGGCCGAGACTCGATGGAAGAAAAACGGACAAATGACAATATGCTTTCGTGTATCTACTTCGTTTTCTGAAAAATCAAATCTTATGGATTACAGTATTGTGGCTTATGTCGATGCAAAACAGTATCTTGACAACTAAAAGCCAATGTCAGATCGGTTAATCACAACAAGATTCAAGACTAGTGTTAAATGTGTAACAATAGTTTAGATTTATGTACCAACAGACCAGGCATCGTCTGATGACAAATAAATTTTTTAAAGTCAACTTCCGCACTGCCTGGTTGAAACGAACACATCGGATATTGTCATATGATAAGAGTGATTGAAAATCTGTTATGGATACACGCGATGTAGGTGAGTAGAAGTCATAACATTGTGATTGGTGGTACATATAAAGGACAATACACAACAATATTATTATGGACTAGCAACATCGGCGAACACAATATGGCCAAGTGGTTGGTAATCTGTGAATGGTGGTATAATCAAACAATTTTTTAGAATAAAAAATTATCGGCTGACAAGCAAATGATAAGTTTAGTTCTTTAGAAAACGAAACATGTACAATTCAATCCAGTGACACTTTGGTTAACTCAAATACGATTCAAATATAAATATAGAGTACTTTTGCAAGCTACTGAATAGGTCCAAAGATCAAGTTGCTCGGAGTTCAGTAGACCAGAAATAATTTTGAATAGAATATAATATTTTATAACTCAGAACTCACAATCTAGTAGACAACTAAGATTAAATTGAATTTCACTTGAATGAATCTTTCAAGGCATTTGTTTCTTAAAACACAAGCAAATGAAAAAAAATATAATTTGAAGCAGTAGGAAGTAGAAAAATGGAACTAATATAAAATTTATAGAGAGCTCGAACAGAGTCTTTCACAACAAATAAAATACCCTGAGTCAATTCCACATTAATAAATCGCATTTGAAAACCTGCAAAAAAAAAAAACAACAAGATGATGCAAAGTACAGTGAAAAAAAAATTCAGAAATAAAATTAAATTTCTACATTTTTCTCCAATATGATTCAACATGTTTGAAGCTCGTGCTGTGTCGCTTAATAGATCGAATAAAAACTAGCTTATTTCATTTAATGGAAGTAATTGTTACTCAATTTATTAAAAACACAGTCAAAGCTTCAAACACATTGAATTATTAACTTCAAGATCATATCTTACTTAAAATCCAATAAAATTATTTATAATCGTCAAAACGGTTTTCGATCCAGAAGTTGATCTGTGTGATATTTTAACCTATCTGACTGAAATTTGAAGTAGAAGTTTGTACATGTTTGGTGAGACTAGGGTGCTTGCACTCGACATATCCAAGGCTTTTGACAGAGTTTGGCATAGGATACTATTATCGAAAATGGTCTCTTATGGTATTCATCCTGATTTGGGTGTGTGGATTTCTAATTTTCTGAAGGGTCGCTCGATTAGGGTTATTCTCGATGTCGTCACTTCTGATGGTTTCCAACTTGATCCGAGTGTTCCCCAAGGTTCCATGTTATCTCCTGCGCTATTTTAAATTTTCATTAATGACCTCTTATCACTAACTGCAAGCCCTATTCATAGTTACGTCGATGACAGCACTCTGCATCATTCTTAGTATTCATGGTCATGGTTGAGTCGCTTCGCGCTAATATGGACAATTCTCTTAACAGTGATTTAAATTTAATTTCGGATTGGGGACGGAGAAATCTCGTAATCTTCAATGCGAATAAGACACAGTTGCATCCAACTATGCAATTCGATGGTAATTTGCAGCGCAATTCTTCGCGTCTGAACTCTTTCGGAACGCAAATCAATTCAAAACTAATATGGAATGATCACATCTTAAGTGTGGTCAAAAATACGGCCAAAAGGCTTGGATTTCTGCGTCTTTGTAAGAAATATGTTAATCCTGAACATATTGCGACCCTCACATCTGGGCTGGGGTTCCGGCAACAACTCTTGGTTTTTCGATAGAATTCAAAGGCGAGCCTTTCGACTTATATGTGATGAACAAATCACCGGTCACATAGATTATCTACAGCACAGACGCAATGTGGAGGCGCTTCCACTTTTCTATGGTAGTTGTTCTGCTGAGATTGCTAGCATTATGCCCAATATTCGTGTATTTCCACTTAATACACGACTAGCTCGGTTGTTACACTCGCATTCTGTTTAATTTACGTTTGGTCGCACGATTAAATATAGGGCACGTTTATTTCGCGTACTTCTCGTCTGTGGAACCGACTGTATGAGGATGTGTTTCCTGAAATTTACGGCCTCCAGACTTTTAAATCAAATGTTCACAAATTGCTGTATCCACTCCCAAAAGAATAACTTTAGTATAAATAAAAAAATAAATGAAATATAAGTATATATTATTATTGGTCGGCAACTAAGTAATGGCGGATTTTATTTAAAAAATAAAAGACAATTTTTTCATGGAACAAAGTAACTTTATTCTACA
>JANSTX010035765.1:0-30599 GCA_027564355.1 Penthetria funebris | reverse complement strand
AATACATAATATATAATATATAAGTAAGAACTTGAAAATTGCTACGGTCATGCTGCATCCAATAACAATATAAGCTACATCTATGTCAATTCTACTGAAGCACCAGGTACACGACCCAGAAACATTAAACCCCATAGAAGCATCAATTCCAGTAATATTCAATTAACATCTTTCGCATATCATGATTTGATATTATTTTGACGTCTAGTAAAATCCTCCTTAATTTTGAATCGAGCTTAAAAGTAAATTAAAGAATCAAGGGAAAAGAAGCTGGCGACGAAGATCATCGTAGTCTTTATAGTAGTGCTGCATGTTGTGGAATTCATAACACTTTAGTATATACTCTGTAATTAAAAGATTAAATTTTTGAAAATTTTCTAAAAAATAATAATATAAGATGATGACACAGGCGATGAAAAACAAAAACAAATTATAACAAGCTGAAAATACGTAATAATTATTTTTAAATGTTTAAATCAAATGAACTCGCAGTCACAATAAAGTTTAGCGTCGTCAAAAGGAAACAAATTAATTGATTTATTAGGGTTTTGGTAAATGTTTGTGCGTTGCAAAAAAAAAAGTAAAACGAATAAAATAAATAAATAACCTACTTTTTATAATATACAAAATTAACATAACGACTTTACGAAATTGTTTATAATATGGTAAAAGGAACAAAGAATGAGGATTCTGAAAATAGTCGATAGACTTTGTATCATTTCGGAAATGACCTTGTATCATTGCCACATGATAGATTTAATGTTTTTAACTCACTTATATGTCATTGCCCTTCATCTGCGTTTACTATAAATTAGTTATTTTTAAATAAATAAGACGTTTTTTTTTTCTTCAGTCGTTTGTGGATATAGTTACTAAAATAGTAATTCTTTCTGACTTGTATAAATACATTTATAATTAAATCGATACATTTCACATACGCTCAAACAAAGAACGGCATGCACATATAAACAAAGAAAAGATATCGCACAATACTTTGAAACTGGCTAAGAGTATACTAAAACTTAATCGATTTTAGGTCGACTTTAATTTTTTTTAGAATTCGTAGAGCAACCTATGTATGTTCATAAAATTTGTAGGTTTCTGTTTCAGAATAGTTTTAATTTTTCCCTGATCGCCTTGAAACCATACTAGGATGATCTCATTTTGTCACATCATTAATCCTGCACACATAAGTCCTAGTTATATTGCCGAATTTATTTAAACGAAACCTGAGTTCCATATGACCAGTAATCCTAATTGGCCTGACAATATTTCCTAGGTTTTTTCGATTTTTAACATACTAATTTTTTACATAGTATCTCTTGACATCATAAATTTGGTTGATTATAAGTCGATCCACCTCGGAAAGAGTTTTCTTTTGATAGAATTCGCAGAGCAACGTTGGTATTTTTATGCAGTTTTTAGATTTCCGTTTCGTAGTAGATTTAGTTTCTTCTTGATCTCCTTAAAATATTACTGGAATAATTTTACTTAATCAGATCATTAACCTTGCATACATAAGTCAATTATGATTGAAAAAGATAATCTAAGTTCAATGATTGGCGTTATTTTTTGTTAGAGCAGCAGTTCTAACTGAGCTGACTTTTAGTTAAAACTATATTTTATAGAATTGTTTAAATTTTTAAATTACTTCTTACATATTATCTCTAGACAAATTAGCCATCGGTTTCTTTATTTTTATTATATGAGTTTGGTTAATGATTATAATACGATCTTCGTGTAGACTTTTTAATTTTCGTTCACTCTATTCAGCAACTTTTATATGTACAATATATATGTATATTATTATTTTATTTTTAATTTATTTTACTTTCGTTTTTATTCAGCAAATTGTTGAAGAAGATGGACAATCATTTACTCCTTTAATAATTGCAGCCAGAAATGGACGATATAAAGTTGTTAAAATACTTTTATCAGAATTTTTACCAGATATAGAACAGGAATGTAATGTTAAATTTGATGGCAATATTGTTCAGGGTGCAACAGCTTTATGGTGTGCAGCTGGGTCAGGTGAGTAATATGATTTGTACTTTGTTTTTTTTTTTTTTTTATGACTAGGCTAGTTTTTGAAAATTGAAAGGACACGACGTATTAAACTCTCAAAACAATTTCTAAATTTGAGAAATAAATTTAATCGTAGAGTGGTGCATAAATGTTCAAGCTACCTCATTTGTTGATGAGACATTTTTAATCTATTGACATAAATTGTAATATCGAGTTAAGGTGCGACAACACTTCAAAGTAAATGAGTTACCTTGATGTTAATCGGTCACAGGTTATTAAATTTAGCAAAAAAATCCTATATTCTATAGGATTTTTTTTTCAACATCTCATATATGTATCTCTTTATCGTAACATTCTTTTAGATTGATTCACTAAGTACAGCGATACTAGAGTATATATATATATATGTTTTTGGTGGTGCATTGACATGCCGACTAACATCTTGGGATTGCTTAACCAATATTTAACTCCCCGTGGTATCGGCCAGAAACACAATCACAGTACATGCCAACTTTATAAAATATAGGTATCAGTGTCCTACAGACCATACTCTACAGAATTACTAATATGATAATAATACAGTATGTACTATTTTTTATCTTAGACATAAGAACTGGCCCATTTTCATAGTAAACTGTCATGATTTTCTTTGCTCCGTATTTGAACATTTATATAGACATTATAATATTAGTGTCATCAGGACACTGTCGCTAATTATCAATCTTTAATCATTTATCGAAATGTATGTCAATAAAATTATATATTTTTTTTTTCGTTTTTCATCAGGACATTTGAATGTTATAAAAGTTCTTATTCAACATGGTGCAAATGTGAATCATAAAACAAAGACTCAATCAACACCGTTACGGGCTGCCTGTTTTGATGGTAATGTATAAAGTTTTGTTTATATTTTCTTAGGCAATTTTTTTGTATTTGTAATTTACCAACCATTTCAATAAGAAAATATTTAAATTTTTTTTTTTGTTTCTTAAAGAAACTTTGCTAACTTATTGTTTATTTTCAATAGAAAGAAATTAGTTTTTTTTTCTGGTGAAAATATTACTAAACACGTAATTTATTATAATTTCTGAAAAGCTCGTCTAAGTATCATATGTTTTCTAAATATAAGTAAACGATTAAAGAAACGAGTGCATGTTCAATTATCATATGAGTTTTAAATATAAACAACAGAATTTAAATTTAGACATAATAAAAAATTGCTTTAAAATTAGAAAACACATGTACTTTTATCGATATAAGGTATTAATAGCAGTAGAATTAACTTTAATGATTCAATTAAGGAGAATTACTTTAGTAAATGAGGTATAGTGTAATAGAACTGAAAATAGAATTTGAAAAACAATTGAATATTTGGTTTGCGGAATCAAATTTGATTCCATACCAGACTAGTTTGGATATTCTTTTGTCGCATGCCTGTTAACATTTGTAAATTTCTCTAAATTTAAGTAAGATAAGTCATAATGTCTGTCATTGATGATTTCCCTTGACGATCTAAGAAAGCATTACTAAACACTTACATTTGGAAACTGGTCGAATTGAAGAGATACATACGCAGTGGAATGGCAGCGATAATGGACTAAGCAATGTTAGAAGCCAAAAATAAAACTTTCATTAACTTATAGTATAAATGGGTTGCTTGTTAATTGTGATTTTTGAATGTGATGTTTGCATTTTCACAAGCGTGTTTGCGATACTTTGAAACTATTTTTGGTTTAATTGATACTTTTAATCTGCCCGATGAATATACTTATTTTTTATATTTTATCCTTCAATATGTTAGGCCGAATGATTTTCACAACATTAAACATTGCGGTTGCGACTATATATTTCCATATAGCAGCCCAACATTGTGGCATTTTACTCTTACATATATTATTCGATGTTGAATATTATCATCGAACTTCCGTATTGTTTACTAAAAAATGGAATACCATAATTGAAAAAATATTTCTATTTTTCATTTGTTTTACTGACTTTATGCTACAAATGATTCACTTTTAGCTAGCCATTACCTATTCCACCGATAAGTTCTTTCACCAATTATTTATTGGATTGCGACACAGTCATGTTGTGTGGTGATTTTCATTGGCAGTAAATTTAATCGATAAAATATTAGCCGATAATATTCTTCTTTTAGTGGTACTCAGAATACATACGCAGTTTTTATTAAATATTTTATGTAAGTTTAGTGTAAACTCTGTTTCAAAAATGATGTAAGGAGTTTTATTTGGCGGTGATTAACACTATAGGTATTTTTATTGGTTCTTGAATTGCATTTTTGTGGTATGCTGCAATACGAAGTTTGTTCGAAAGTAGATTCTATTGTTGAGAAATCAATTAAATTTCTCGTAAATTCTTCACATATAATTATTTCTATTTTTCATTTCTTTTTCTTCCCTTCATAATATACAGGCAGATTAGATATTGTAAAATATTTAATTGCACATGGTGCAGAAATAAATTTAGCAAATACTTATAATAATACATGTTTAATGATATCTTCTTATAAAGGACATACAGATGTTGTAAGTGATGATGTTTTTAAATTTTTTAATTCGAAATATAGACGTCCAGTTTTTGTTTCCCTATAGGTAGAATTTTTACTTGCAAATGGTGCAAGTCCAAATGAACAGGCATTTTGTGGTGCAACAGCATTACATTATGCAGCCGAAAATGGGCATGTTGATATTTGTGCAATATTATTAGATTATGGTGCAATATTAAAAAAGAATGAATATGGTATGACACCGGTAATAACAGCAGCTGAAAGAACCAGAGAATTAGTTGTGGAATTATTTTATACAAGATCAGGTCTATTGACAAAAGATGAGAAAATTGATGCGTTAGAATTAATTGGTGCTTCATTTGCAAATGATAAAGATAATTATAGTTTAAATAAGGCTAAACATTATTTGATGATGGCAATGGAATTAAGGTTTCTTGAAGTTATATAATAGTTTTTTAGTTTAGTAAATTAATATTTTTTTTTTATCTATACATTTTTATACAGATATGAAGATAGTGATAATGTAAGAAGAAAACCGATAATGTCACCAATACCTGCCTATGAAAATTGGATTGAATGTCAAACAGTTCCAGATTTACAGGCAATACGATTAAATGATAATTCAATACATATGGAATCGTTAACAATTCGAGAACGAATATTAACAACAAAATGTCCTGATGTTGCTCATCCGGTTGTATTTAGGTTGGTTTGGGGTTTTTTTCTCTGTTAAATATTATAATATACAGAAAATGAAATCCATTTTTCTATTTCTATATAATAATCATTTAGAGGTGCTGTTTATGCAGATAATGGACGTTTTGATAGATGTGAAACTTTATGGTTACATGCACTTGATTTACGACAAAATAATATGGTTAGTGAATTATCATATATTAAATATAACCTACATTAATTTTAATTATAATTAATTAAATGTCTTTAAATTAATTTCTAGTTGTCCGTTCAAAGAGATCTTCTTAGATTTGCACAGGTATTTTCACAAATGTTAAATGTTGGCGTTTTACTTCGTTTACAAAATGTAAGCTTTTTAATTTTTATTCAAATTTACAACAATACCAAAAAAAAATGTATTTTCTAGGTCCTTGCCGTTTTAAAATCATGTATACGTGAATTAGAAGTAAATAAAGACAAATTTATATTGCCTGGTCCAAAAGATGATGTTGAAGTGATTATGGTAAGTAAAATAATTTTCAAACTTAATAACAAAATTACTTTAAGGCTTCACATAATGCTAAAGATTCTACAATTAATATTTTTTTTTTTTGTTTCCACCACAGGAAGAATTTCAATTAAATGTAATAACTGCCTTGTATTTATGCACAATTATTACAAAATTAATAAAAGACCAAAAAAATTTAGAAATACAAAATTGTGATATAATTTCTTCATATAAATTAGTATTTAAATTAAATAAAATGAATTTAAAATTACGTGATGGTCAAACGTTACTTCATTTAGCAGTTAATGGTATCACACCGGTAGATGATTTTCACACAAGTGATGTGTGCAGGTAAATTGAACAAAGATTTGTTAAAATATGCACTACAATTTTTTTAATTTTTTTTTCTTTTAAAATTAGGTTTCCATGTATTGATACTGTAAAATTATTATTAAATTGTGGTGCCAATGTATCAATTTCAGATTGTGCCAAAAATTCTCCCTTACACACATTAACATCAACCGTAAGTACTACAATTTCTTTGTTCGTCAGTTTCACTTATTAGCATACCTATCGTGATCTGAGTAAGGCTCAATAACAGAAGCGAATTGAATTCCTGGCCAAGTGCCTATAAAACGTTCACGTGGGGGATACCGTGAACGTAATTTGATAGTAACATTAATCAAAACATAGCTAAAAATTGCAACGACAAAGTGGTGACTGTGGGCACCCAATTTCAAAATAACATCCACCTCCAACTAATCTAGGCGCAGCTGTGTGCTTGCAACTCACACTGATAAACGGTGACGACTTTCGACATACGTAAATGAACAGGATTTGGTACACTGGCATGTTAGAACAATGCTTGAGCTGAGAAATTGAGAAAGAACCATATCTTCTGGTGAAATCCTGAGCTGGAAGTCTTTTATGGACAACACACAAAGTAGGTGATATAAACAATAATCGAGAACTTTTTACGAAAATGTGCTGCAATCATAATCTTATCCTTGCTGGTACTATATTTGCGCATAAACAATACACAAAAAAACAAACTTGAATTTCACTGGACGAGTGCACCAAATATCAAATAGATAACTATTAGTAAAAGATGGAGAAATTCTATGTTAAATGTACGCATATGACTGGAATTATCAAGGTAGTAGAACATCCGGTCGTCCAAAAACAACGTGGCAAAGAACACTGTCATTAAGGAGTCTAGTACTAGTGGTAGAGGATAGATTGAAGTGAAGCTACTGGCCAGAGATCGTGATCAATGGTGCTTGTTCGTTTGACGATCTCTGCTCTCGCGATGACGAAACGTCAATATGATTATGAGACGATTTAAATAATATTTACATTTCACTGTAACCATAAATAAAATTTAATGATTTAATATTTTTGTACTACATCATTTCAATCATCTTTCAGTTATCCCGTTCAAGTACCAATGACATTCTTGACATAACTGCAATAATCTCATTATTTGTTGATGTTGGAATTCATTTAGATGCTGTTAATATTGAAGGTTTAACGGCCGCTCAACTTTGTACATCACGTAAGTAAATTTATAGATTTTTTTGTCGTCTTTTTGTTTTTCGATTATTTCATTTCATTTCTAATAAATAAAGTTGATTTAGCTGTTTATGAATCAATGATAAAACATTTTGAATTGAAAAATTCATGTTTAAAATGTTTGGCATCGAGGTGTATTGCACAACATAAAATACCATATAAGGATATTGTTCCGAAAGATTTGGAAACATTTATTGAATTACATTCATCAGACAAATTGTAGTAATTGAGGAATAAAAAAAAAGAGGATAAACTATAACATTTAAGACACTGCTGTTAGTTTCAAGTAATGTTCTTCCATTTATAAGATATATTTACGTTTCAACGAAATTAAATAGTTAACATATTTAAAGAATTATTGAATAATATATTTTGTTTAATTTTCTTTTCTTTTTTTTTTTTTGAAAGAGAAAATGAACTGATCTTGTTATTTTTGTTGAATTATTCTCTCTCTATCAACTCTCTATGTGGATACATTACATGTTTCATATGATAATGATTTTAAATGTAAATAGCATATAATCAATTTAACGTCTACGCTTCAAGGGACACAAACGGCGACATTACGATGTTATTTTGCTAGACCAGTTATACATGTGAATATTTCAGTAGCGTGTTGCCTAGATTGCCAGCTACTTAGTTTGTTGTTGTTAATATGAGAAATGTGAAGTCAATGACACATCAATTCACACCACAAATAGTAGTTACTTGATCTATTTAGCGATTATTTGATTCCCTTTGAATCAAAATTTATTATTATATTCTTGACGTACTGAACAATTTTCTTTATTGTTCACGCAATATTTTGTATAAAAAATGCTAATTTTTCTTTCTTAATTACATAATTAAATTATTTAAAATTATTACTATGGAAGGTATGAGATGTATTTAATAATTTATTGAAAAAAAAAATTTTTTTTTTAATTATAAGAAGACTAATTAAAAACATAAAAAAATATATTTACATAATAATAATATATACGAGTATGTTGTGATAATATTTCAAAAATAATACATACACTTTTTTTCTTTTTAAATTTAACTTAGATATGACATTTCTTTTGTTAAAATTAAAGAAATTTTTGTAATTTTGTATTTATATTTTTGTAATTTAAATAAAAATAAATAAAATAAAATATTAGATAAAAATTTTGGTTTAATTTTTTGTATTATAAATAATAATAAAATCATTTTAAATATTGGTCCCTCGAGCCGACAAATCTAAACATAAGTACGAATGTATTTAATTAAGTTAAATAATTAAAATAAATTTATAGTGACCTATCGAAACATAATACAATAAAAATTGTTTGAATCATTTATGGTCCTTCAAGCCGAATGAAATTTATAAATAGAATTCATAATAGTTTTTCGAATATAAATTTTAGTGTGGAATTGTCTAACGAATTTTTTTATTTAAATCATTTTGAATACTAAATAAATATTTATTTATTTGGAGTTATCTATTCTATTATTTTGTTTTAATTTATTCAATTTATTAATTGATTCGTTTTTATTATATTGTTTTTAGATATCCTTTATCATTTGTTTGTTTATTTATTTTATAATTAATATAAAAAATAAAACCAAAATATATTTTTATTGTAAATATTTGTTATTTTTTAAATATTTAATTTTGCTTTAAAAACTATTCTAATTACTTTTATTATTGTTTTAGTATTCATATGGAAAATTAATAAAATTAAAAAAAAAAATAGATACAAAATCTTGTTTTATTTGCCTCTATATTTTTTCATATAAGTGCAAATGAGTATCAAAAGTAATTTTCAAAAAAAAAATACTATATTTTTGAAAAATATGATTATGACCTCAAATCAGTTACTCTTGGTATCTGTCAAAACAGTCATGATATTTTACTTTCCATAATTAATTTTGTATATTGTCTACTTAAATACATGACTTTAAGTGATGGATACAGACAATTTAGAAATATTTAATTGCTAGTTGTCGTTCCAATAGATGCGGAAGATTATTAGGGGTAACGAACCAGGTTTGCACATATATTGACTGTAAACTGTAATGTCTTACAACCAGTATGCCTTGAGCTTTCTTGCAAATTTTCAGAAATCACACATCACACATTAATTTTTGTAAATCTACATTTCTTATCAGAATTTTTTCATTAGTATGTCCAAATTGCCATATCAGGTAATAGCCATGAATTATACTTATTATTGCTACTATGTAGTGTTAAACATGTCAACAAATCACATTGGCGATTTGAACCTCACTCATTTTTACAATATGATTCGAACAAATATGAGATGACTTGTAATGATAGTGTAATCAAAAACTACACTAAATGACTCATTAAGATCACCAAGACATGATAGAGTATCAGGCCCTCAACTGACAGTAATTTTCTTTATGTTATTTTTATCAATGGTGAAATCAGTGTCTTTCAATCAATGTGAAAATGTTCAGTGTTGGACAACTACGAATGTAACCCTATAGACTTATAGAGAATCAAGTACTAATATTTATGTTTTTTGTTAAAAAAAAATCAATACAGTGCATCGAAAAATGTTTACAGCATTGTCACAGTTTACGAAACATGAATTTATTCATACGAGTCAGAAATTAAATATAAATATATGAACCAAAGCCAACTAAAATTGTTTTTTAGACTCGGCATTTTCAAAGAAACGATTGTTTAATTTTTTAGTAAATTGAGTATTGTACTAACCGTTGCTCTTGCGGATTAAAGAACTGTCAAGACTGATTAGTATCCAACCTTTTGTTTACCAAAATCCACCAACGAATCGACTATTTATAGATACAAAACTTTGAATTTCACTCATTCACCTCGTTGAAGAACATAAATCTCATGTTTTGGCTATTCCAAACTTTGAATGGAATAAGTACTTTGAATAGTTCGAGCAAATTCAAAAGTATTTAAATCTTATTATGTATATAAAATAGATATATATAGAAATGTATGCAGCAGCTATTAGATAAAATAATAGCATGTTGTACACAAGTATAATTTTGGCTATTTGATCTGGCAATGATTCAAATGGTGTTCATAATGGATAGAGGATTTTATTAATATAAATTACATACAATTTTTATGATCAATTGAAATTATGAATGTAACCGATTATCGTGTTGAATGTTATTAGTGGAAAGTAACCGAAAATATTACATTGTAAAAACTGAAGCAGAGTTTGAAATCTTGACTAATGAGGTAATTTTCAGAAGTACACATCATTTTGAACCATCTAGAAGTTTTATTGTACTGCTTCCATCCTGTAATATCATTCAGACTCGTTAGATTTTATGAGCATAATACTTTCAATTGCTCTTCAATCATTTTAAGAAATTTTACCACTACTTAATTTTCATTTACTGTCTATCTATTCAACACACTTTTTATTTACTTCCTAAGTGAGTAATTCAAAAAATATAATATATTTTACCTTATCACTAAATACGTGTAACGTCTAGTCTTTGGTGAGGAATAGAGTGAAATACTAATACTCAACGCATCATTATATCTTCATGTGGTGTCACCGGGAACTGGTTCACAATTTATATCTTTGTTGACAGACTGGAAAAACTACTTACCATCAAACTAAGCGTAACTGGAAGCTTCACAACTCTACTTAATCATTTAATTGGATATTCTTAATTAATAATATATTTTTTAATAGGTAAATTACAATAATACTAATAGCGACCATATGGTGTACAGGTTAAGATGACGAAGTAGCTAATCTGAAAAAATGTTCCTTACTTATTATACTTCTTAAATATTTTAATATGTTCTCCCAATGTAGAAATAAATTGTATTTTCAGAAAAAAACAAAACAGTGCCCAAAATGACTTAATATTACACAACATGGACATCGGACTGTAATGAAACTTATGGTCAGTCACAGTTATCTTATTGACTATATTTGACAATTATCCGTTCTCAAACATTAATTATAATATTTTAAAGACTCATCATTCCTTGGAATGGATAATACAATCAAAAATTCAATTGTAAACATTGTAGCTTATCACTTAAGTATTTTATATTTGTAATGTTATTGTTTTTGTTTTTGTTGTCCTTTACGAATAGTGACATTTATCGATAGGCTGCATACGAAGTTGAGTCGATATGTAGAAACCATGAACAAGTTACAATAGAAAAATTCAGCAGAATAAAATATAATGTACTCGATCATGTAAAAATTTTGTTCAATAAGTATACGGTCTAGAATTGATTATTTGGCACGAAATGAAGAGCATATTAAAGTAAGGTGTAATGCGCATGCGCTAAATATGTCAAAATACTCATGAAAATGGCGAATATGACGTATAGGTTTATAGAATATTGCGAATGGAGTATAATTTCGCTTTGAATAATTAGAGTTCATTAGTTATATTTTGAATTAAAGTGCGGGAAGTCTTTTGAAATTTGAATTTAATTTTTAATTTTTTTTTTGATGTTTTTTTTTACTAGTCTATATTTATTATTATATATTAAGTTATTGTGAATATGTCATTATTTATTCTATTACGTTTTTTTTCCAAATAAAAATCAGCCATTTACATGTAATGACATTTTCGAATTAAACGGACAATTTAAATTATCGAAAAGTTGGAATGGGATGATTTTCCTTGAATATTTTTTTAATAAATATCATCTTTAAATTAATTATTTTTACTGTAAACGTATTTTTTTATGGTAAAAATTATTATTTAATAATAATATTAAATATTTGTATGTTAGAATGTATGTTTAATTAAATTTTGTGCATATTTTGGACGAAGCACGTGTGATATTTTTTATTTGTTTTTACATCATAACGAATAATTTGACAAATATAATCAACAATTTCAAATTTACTGTTTAAAAATGAATATGATGAAGCAATAAATTATATACTTGCATTCTATAACTTATAATAAATCAGTGCTCAATCTGTTCGAGGACATAACATTTTCATTTTACTAAGAGGCTGGCTGGGATTTGAAAGACAATGGAAAGACGTACAGCGTACTTAATTTAACTGCTCATTTGTATTAAATTTCGGGGTAAGTAACAACATCAATTCACACATATAATTAAATTAAGCTCCATCATAGGTGTTTTATATGATGCCAAAATAATATCAAAATGTTTTAAATTGTAAATGTTCCAAGTAAACGAATCTTACTGCAACATTTTTTGGTCACAACTAAATTAATATGAGTGATTCATAAGTTGTGTAAAAGTTTCAAACCTTAACGAATTATGTATTTTCAAAAGTAATCAAATTAATGAAAAATCGCAGGCGTGATACTTATAAAATTGTATCAACATCTTTTACGCTTCGAGGGCGCATTAAGCAACATTACGATGTTAATTTGCCGTTAATATAAAATCAAATGTGAGCTCAAATAACTATAAATGAATTTTGGCAACTGGAAAATATAGGATCAATCATAATTATTCAGTTTTACATTTGAATATTTCAATAGAGTGGTGCATAAATCTCCAGCTACCTACTTTGTTGAGTTGTTTTTTCAACGAGTCGACAAACACGACACTAACACCATTTTTGTAGCCAGTACTGACATATACCGTGATCCAGTGATCCTGTGTGACCTCGTGGAGTTAAATATTATGGTTGAGTAACCTCAATGATAGTCGTTCACTCCATGTGTCACTTATAAACTTGTATAGTACATCGTATCTTGGATATAAATATGTAGCTTAAGGTATGAAGGATGATGATGAAGAGTTATCGTAGTTTCCATTTACATTATTGTCTGTTATATATATAATATTATAATTCCTTAGATTCAGTGTTGAAAGTGTTATAAATGGTGATTCTACTATTGTATCTCTTTGTAATGACAATTATTGGTGTCATTAAAAAGAGATACACCGTCCTTTGATTTTAATTGTTCGTTGACGGTACATTGACTCTATATACGTGTTTCACAGATTGCAAATGGGATAAGTCGTGCATTATTTCTATGCAGACAACACCTAATGGTATGTTGAACCGTTCACGAAATATTTAGATATTTACAGGAACTTTTTCCGGTTTTAATTTCAATTGATAGCACTGTACAACGTTCAGATTTCTTTCACTTATCATTTGTTTTACATTGATACTAAATACGTGTTTCGTAGATTGCATGCTTTTTAATTGTATTTTTTACTTTTTATTAACTTGGCAATGTTTCAATTTCATTTACAGATGCCTACTCCGTATAATTTTTATTTAAAATATGTAATGCACATACTGTTTATTTTAAACCCGTTCTTAACACTTCTGATCTTCTGGTATTTTGAATGAAAAATGGAAGTTATTTTAGATGTAGAACCGTACAACTAATATTAATTTTACATTTTCCAAGCGAAAATTTCATAGTTGTTTTGGTTGACATAATATTATATGTATATTAGAAACGTAAATTTAACAATGTTATACTGCCCTATTTTGTGGAACATGCATTTGCACAGTTGCATATCGTGTATATAATTAAACTGCACATGAAATATATGATACTTTAATCAAATCGAGTTCCAGTCTGTTGTCACTAATTGTTACACGTTTTCTGATTGTCTTTGTGAACAATTTACACAAACTGATTAGTGATAATTTACTCAAATCTCAATAATCCATCAATACCGTGTTATTCCCTCATATCAGGCCTCAACACTATTAATGTCAAATATGTTTCATTGAAGCATAAAAATTTTTTTTTTTTTTTTGACAATTGATTGCGGTGCTGAAACTGATGTGAGGTTCCGGATACAAAATGCTAGACAAATGTTTGCTATGCTGAATAGAGACTGAAGGCCGTCATAAATAAAAAAAAAAAATCTGAAGTTGAAGACTGATAAATCTTAAGACGATTAACAAAATTAGTAGTGGAATTGGATCGGGGACATACACAATATTGCAAAAGTGGAAATGTTAAGTGTCGAAGTAGTTTAAAATTGGTCACGTGTTCTCAAATATATTACTTAAGCATGCACATCATTTAAAACTTACCGGTTGTCCGTTGTTATGCCACATGCAGAACCAAACCGATTTCAATTAGATATCTATTCACATTATAACAGAACCGGGAAACAATAATTAAATAAATAAAACTAGATTTCTTGAATCTATAAAATTTTACAATGTTATTTACAGTGTTATTTGTTTTTAATTATTAATATTTTTTAAAATTTATTATTAACATATAATTTTTTTAAAGAAAATATTATTAGTTTTCGTGTTATTTATGGCACATTTAGTTCAAAAAGCATTTTTTTACTAACTATTTACAATAACGCAATTTGTTTAAATTAATAATAATAATAATTTAAGTGAGTGTAAATTTTTAATAATAATTAAATTATAATTTAGTATATAGTGTTAATCTATAAAAATAACATTTGAACTTTTTTAGTAATTTTAAAATAACAATTAATATATATATTTTTTTATTATAATAACAAGTCTGCCTCTGCCTTTTATTAATTTGATTGTTTTGATAATTTACAATTTTTTACGTTTTTAAATATTTATCACATTAAAAAATTATAATATTGTTCATTCTTTTTAATATTTAAATCTTCAAATAAACACAAAACGAAATTTATTGTATAACAGTTATAAAATATGATGCTGTACTATCATATTTTACAACTGTTATACAATATACATTTCGCGCCATTTTATTTTTAATAAAACGGTAATTGTACTTTATTTGCACTTGTTCAAATTGATTATTGTTTGAATTCAAATGGTTTTTTTTTTTTGTAAATCATTAGTTACAACAATTTTCGTTTTATAAACTTGTTGTTGCCTGTAATTTTAAATAACGATTACGATTTTCATGTTCATGTAAATTTGTCAATTGATCAGCAGCGGCCGCATAACATGTTGATATTGCCGGTGTCGTACGTTTTTCATTTTTTAATTTTGTTGCACCCCAAATTAATACAAATATACTTGTTATTAAAATGCCTAAACCTAATCCGGGTAAAAAACTTCGATTAATATTACTAAATAAAACTGGACGCTGTTGTTGCTGTTCAATTTCATATTGTTGACGATCTTTCATTAATGTTATTGTTGCATTCTTAATTGGTGTTGATAAACCATCACGCGTTTCTTCAGACACATTATGTTCACGTGTTATTTCATCATTTCGACTTGAAATTTTATCAATTGTTGATATATCAGAAAAATCGGGATCACCATCAATTGGTTGTTTTCGTGTACGTAAATTATGTCTATCAATTATTTCGGTTGATAATTTACGAAATTCATTATTTTCAATTGTTTCCAATTTTGTAATATTTGAACAACCAACAACTAAATCACGTTTAACATTTTTTTCTTGTATTAGGACAAGACAAAAACGATAACTATCACCAATTGATAGACCAGTTGTGTCACGTAATATAACACTTACAATATTTTCATTGTCCATTGTGTAACTTTCACAGTGAATCTGAAACGTAGAAAATAATTGGTAAAAATTTAATAAGAATCAGACAAATTTGGATAAAAGTTCTTATTGTTGTAAAATGGTCTCCTAAGGGGATAAAAGTGAAATTATTTAAGTAATAATTATCCTTTTGAAGTACTATATAAAGTGTATTTGGGTCGCGACAGTCATTAACTTGTAAATAGTAAATATCTAAATTAAAACTTATCCAGTAGATACATTCTGTTATTTTACATTGTATGGCGATTATGCTTTAATTAAATACAGGAATAAAAGCAGCTATCGCACAAACAATCTAAACCATTGTTGGGCAAACGTTGTGTAATACGAGTTTCTGTTTTACAGTTTCCATTTCTTTGTTGTTTTATAATTTTAGTATGCCTAATAGTATGATACAATATTCGTTGAATTAGCTGTTAATATTACCCTAATGACCTACTTTAACGTATGTAAAATACCGGCCAGACCCTATAACGTTTTTGATTGATGTTTTTTCACTTTCTGACTCGAATGCCTGCCAGTTGATCTAGTACATCATTGCATTATAGTTCTATTTTAGATATATTCATATCAGTCCAGGTGGCAAAGCGTGGCCTGACAATTTGAGAATATTCTTATTCTTTTACTTTTTCAACACCCATTTTAAGATTTCCACTCCCATTTTAATAATTCCAGAAAATAAGCAATATATATTATTATATAATTCTAAATTATTTCAACTTACCGGTGAACTATCCAATAATATTTCATGAATATTTGTTTCCTTATAAACAAAAACGGCATCACATGTAAATTCATTATTTTTTAAATTAACACTCCATGTTAGAATTAATCCGTAATCCGTTGACAAATGTAAATTCTTTAAGGTAATCTATTAATAATAATTGAATAACAAATAAGTTAATTAAAACTGAATTCATTCAGCATTTAGTTTTTCTTTAATTTTACCACATCACTGAAATCCTTTACATACGATAAATTACTTTGTTTTGAAATAGCATCCAATTGTTCTAAAACATTTGCATTATCATATTCATTATTAAAATTGGAACCATCACCACAATTTAATGTTTCAATTGGGATCTGTAATAGTGGGGCACCTTCTAATTGTGGTGGTGTTGCACAAATGGCACCTAAAAGATCCTACAAAATTGAATGTCGTAAAACCAAAAAAATAAATTAATTCTTAATATTTATCATATAAGTACTTTATCTCTGGATGCACCATACTTACACTCGGTGGTATTGTTGATAATGATAACCATTCGGCAAATGGTTTTAATGTACAATCACATGATAATGGATTATCTTGTAATGATAAACTATGTATTTCACTGGCACCATCTAATGCTGTTTTTGATACCATTGATATATCATTACCATCTAATCGTAATTCTTTTAATGATGGTAACGGTGCTATTAAATCCGATGTAAGTGCTCTGGTTAAGAAAAGGGTGTTTAAGTTTTAATTTTTTATTCTTTTTAAAAAAAAAGCATTTTCATGAACAAAAAAAAACCTCAAAAAATTATGCGTTAAATCCAATACTAATAATCGAGGTAGATGTTGTAATGATGAACCAGAAACAGCAATAATTCCATTATATCCTAAATCAAGAACTTGTAATGAACTTAATCCAATGAATGCATGATCTTGTAATACATCAATTTGATTATGTCTTAACGATATTGATATTAGATAGGGATAATTTTGAAGTGCACCATTTTGAATGCTAGTTAATAGATTTCGATCCAAATTCAATGATTCTAATGCTGTTAATTTTGGTAGAGTTTTTTGCGATAATGGACCTTTTATGGAATTTGATTTTAAATTTAATTCCCTAAAATGACACATCAAAATTTCATAATTTAATATTTTTATTAAAATTTCAACGAATTGCGATACCTTAAATTTATACATTGGCCAATTGATTGTAAACTTGAGTCGTAATCACCTAAACGATTACCATTTAATTTTAATGTTATTAATTTCTTTTGGGATGAAAATGTTCTTGATGATATACTTGATATTTGATTTTCACTAAGTTCCAAATATGTTAAATTTGATAAGGTCTATGACAAATCAAAAATTTTCTAATTTTATTATAAACTTCTTATTATAACAAAAAAAAAAACAAATAACTTACAGAAAAATCAACTGGAAGAAGTGTTTTAATTCGATTATTTGAAAGATCGAGCCGATCAAGTGATATTAATGGTGATAAGGCATTCCATGGTACACTTACTAATGCATTATTTGGAAGTCCTAAATTTAAATTTATATATTTATATCGCTACTTCGTATACAGCTAAAGAGAAAAATGTAATCATTTTGACATACCCAATGCTTGTAATGGACTACCAAGACCTAAAAATGCTAATCGATGAACACGTTTAATTTCACCAGATGATATTACCAATCCATGTAATGATACATTTTCGAAAATTTTTGCATCACTTAAAAATGTTACATTTTTTAGTGTACAATCCAGTAACGATACAGAATAGATGGAGTTTCTTAAACCGTTGGCAATTTCCTGTAATTAATAAGTGAAAATAATTTTTTTTTTAATTATTCATAAATTCTGTTTCTTATAGAAATATTCTAAATATTATAAAAGGAATGACATGAACGGAAAACTGGGGATTGATATCTAAACGCTTGAAATTATGTTTCGAAGCTCGCAAATTTCAAAGTATATTTTAAGCTTATGATAGAGTTTGTTATGGTGCATTATTATCAACACTGGCCGCATATCTAGTATTCATTCTGTTTTTAGAAATTAGACAAAGGACATTCAATCCAGTTTGTTGTGTGAATTGTGTGATATCTGATATTGTTAAAGTTGATGGTTCCGTCTCTTATTTTGTTTCTAATTTTTATTAATGACTTACGGTTTCTAACGTCAAACCCAATAGCGTTTGGTGACATTTATTAGTGATCATTTAAGTTCATATACGTTCTAATATTTATAAGTTGTAGGAGATAGGTTATTTATTAGCTTATCATCAATTTAAATTCGTATACGTTCTAATATTCATGTTGGTAGGAGATGGAGTATTTATTAGCCGATTATTGCTGGTGAAGATTGATGAATTTTTGATTCAATAAAGCTTTGCATCTAACCTACTTCAACGATTTTGAAGTTCTTCGAATTATTTAAATTCTATAAGTTATTAAAAATCAGTCCCAAACACTGAGAAAGCTACAAAAACGTCATTAAAAGCTTGCTTGAGATTTAAGTTATAATTTTTTAAATATTGTATTATCCTTTTCCGGGATGTTTTATTGTACTAACTTATGTAAGCTTTATATAAGGCTGCAAAAAAGCTTTGTCAATAGCTCGATTGAGCTTGAAGTTCTCAATTTGTAATACAATATTAAATCACCTATTATAAACTATTTTTTATACTAATTTTACTAACTTTACTAACTTTCGAACAATAAGCTCGCCGAACACCTTACAGATAAAATTTCGGAGTAAAAGAAAAAAAAATAAAAATATTAGTTAACTGACCTGCAATCCATGAATATCGCCACTGCATCTTAACGTATGCGGCATATCACAACCACATTCAAGATTTCTACTCTGATTTATTGCCGGACATTTCCAATCGACAATATCTGGATTTAATATTATCGATTTCTTTTCCATTTTTCTCTTTCTCAGATCGGCTTTATTATAAAGTTTTATTGATTTTCTTGTAACATTTTCGATATTTTTGATTTTATCTTCACTTGTACTATTTTCATTATTTTTAGCTATGTTATTAATATTACTACTATTACTACTACTACTAATGCTACTATTTATGACTTTAATTTGTTGACTATCGTTTATGTTATCAATATGACTATCATTACTATTTTTACTATTAATATTACTATTATTATTTAAATTAAAGAAACTATTTAAATTTGTTTCATTTTGTTGATTTTCCAAACTATTATTGATATTCTCATTGTCGTTATTAGCGTTTAAATTTAATATTAAAAACTTATCACTATTTTCATCAGTGATATTATTATTTGTCGATATTAAAATTGGAAGTATTAATATGACGAGTAGATCTGAAAATCTGTAAGAAATTTAAAAAAAAAAAAAAAATTAATTTAGGATTTAATAATATGGAATATATTAGTTTATTATTCATATAATATTATATAATTTGTTAATTTAATTGTAAAGTCTAACAGATAGTGAAAATAGTTCGACGTAAATTCAAGGAAATATGACGAATAAGAAAATATTATAGCTTCGTAGACAGAAGCTGGCTATGTAAGGCGATTTGTTTAGTGAGTTTACCTATATGATGGAATATTAAATAATGCCATTTAGTTGTGATGTCGACGTGCAACCTGTTAATTATTCTTAAATTTTGACTGCACCTTTTATGGCGAATTATATAAGCAAATTTAAGGCATAAGTGCGATCAACATAATTTGATTGATGTTTTAAAACGACTGATTCTCCAAATCTAGTGAATACAATTGAGTGAGTACTATGGACAATTATACCTGAAATGTTGCATTATTCTCAATATTAGCTGGTTTATCACAGACAGAAAATTGAAAAAACCATAAGCGCCGATTTTGCGAAAGTGAAGATATTACCAATATTTAAGTATTACCACACATTTAACAGGTTTCATTAAACAATTTGAAATTGTCAAATCAAGATGTTTATTTTGGAGAAGAGTCAAGCTAACTTAATTGAAAATAAACGATAAAATAGAATTTTCGTCTAATTGGTAAATTTTTGTCGATTCTTAAGCATTGTGGACAGTTTGATGAATTTGGAAAATATTACTTATTCGATATTCAATTATTTATATGAATTTTTTGGTGTAATCGTATATTGTTACTTAGGAGAGCTGACACTTTAACAAAATATCATAATCATCAGACTATGTGATTTCACTGAAGTACGTATTTAGGTCTCCCCTCCGAATTCTACCATTTAATGTCTCTTTTTAATTTGTAGGTTGGACAGTTAAATTTATTAATATTTATTTTAGGCTGATGAGAAGTAATCGTAGTTTAACGCCATATACATAACGGGTTAGATTATTATTGCTTCAATATAAAGCATTTCCACTTCATAGATTAGGTTTGAATTAGATGTTTACAATGAATGCTTTTTTTTTAATATTAAATTACTTTACTTCCCTATTAACAAACCACTTTTTGTCCATAAATTAAACAAAACATGAGTATAGACATTTATGCAAATCGATATTGAAAAATTTCATTTAAATGAAAATGTTCTAAATCACATCGGAATTGGAAGATGCTTAGATTTGACCAATATAAAAATCAATCATATGATCGATATTTATGTAGTGATTTAAGTAATGAATTTAGGATAGCATAAGTATCTGGTATGTCTTCAACAATTTACAATGTAATTGATTGTAACGAAGATTAAAGACGCTCATTATTCCCATGATTTATAGAATTCCTATACATATATGTACTGATCTCACATTAAATTTTAATATTTTATACAAATATGAGTGGATGTGTGCTAGAAACCAAAAGTTTCATTTAGTAATTGTTTATAATTTATGTTTCCCATATAAGAAAGTGTTTTTTTTCTGATTTGTGTGCATTGTTTTCCTTAATGATAACTAAGTATTATTGCATATATTTAAAGAAATAATTTGAAAGCTGTTTATCTTAACTAAATCGGTAATTTGTGAGATGAATGAATGAAGGAAGCCCCCATATATACACATATGGCTTATATAATACTCGTAAGCATATATTTAAGTAAGTACATACTACGAGTATTTCTTGTATAATTTACATAAATTCTTCATATATTTATAAATAAACTTCTTAAAAAAAAATTTAAATCAATATTATTGAAGTGTTAATGAAAATTACCTACCTGTTGTATGTAAATAAAAATATTTTTTAAGTAAATTATTAATAATAAATACGATCGGTTGTAAGTGAAAATAACATATCTGAATACGTAACGTAGCTTAGAATTGATGTGCATTCCAAGAGAATTAAATCCAGAAAAATGTATATAATTAATTTTAGGGACAGTCAGCTAACACATCCCCAATTCGAATTAGCTTTTATACTCATTGTTAGTTCAAATTTTCATATGCTTATTTATATACCGCATGGTCCATTTTATCGAAATAATAAGAATGATGCATCCCTCTTGACCGATCCATCATCAGAGTTTGGAATAGTGTTAATTATAAAAAAAAACATAGAGAAATATATTCAGACGAACAGCAGAGAAAAGAAATTCTAACCCTCTGACCACCATAAACATTACCAAACTGCCCTCACGTAATATCATACATAAATAAAATAAGAATAAGAATAAGAATAAACACTTCAAGTTTATTCATACTAGTCAGACTATTTTTGAATGAATTTAATTTTCTATTTTGTAGGTCATTTATTAGAGACTCATCAAAAAGTGAATCTAGAAGTGAATCCCATATGCCAGATAATGATTCAAGAAGAAGTAGATCACTTGATGGTGATATAATAATAGGTCCTTCTTTAACTCTAGAAAACTATAGAAAATTCATATTTGTTTTATTGAAAAACAATTTTTGTAAAATAATCTTAAAATGCGTTTTACAAGTTGCCCGAAATGTATATTTTCGCCATCATCATTGGACAAAGATTTAACTTGCCAAAGTGAAAGAAATCGTTATTTTAATGGGGTGAAACGTGTATTTATTTTTGGCGAAAATATTCGTAGTAGAAATGAATAACCAATTTATGGTAATGTTACGTGTAATGGAAAATTTAATATTGAACGAAAACATAAAATTAAGAAACGTGATTTGGTTCGACAATTCAGCTCAATTCAGACTGAATGTATGAGTCTCTGCATCATCATCAATTGTTAAAAAACTTCCCAAATACTGGAAGTTCTCTACTTCATCTATTACTTCGCCACTGACTACAAGGGACACCTCCTCAACGTACCAATTTTCATTAGTTTTGTCTTTGAAACATTGATTTTTAGACCGACTTGTGAACTGTATTTCACAAGTTACAGTTCACATGTCGTCAGCGAAGTCATGATCTTCAAGTCGACCGGTTAGACCCCATCCCCCATCGGATACCATGCGTTTCAGAGTTTACTTTGATCATAGTCTAATCCAATACGAGCAGGAACAGTAGTGATGACAGTATACATCCCTGTTTTACACCCTTATGTGCATCAAAAATTACACCAAGCGTTCCACGATACAAAACTCTACATTGTGAATCACGATCATATCCATCAGTTTAGACGGTTGTCTCCTTATGCCTTAAGCCTTAAGTACGATAATCAAATAGTGATCACTAAAAACATCCGCGTATCTAGAGCTACGAACGTTTAACAGCGAATTTCTTCATTATCAACTAATTTTATTATGCGATGTATTTGATTTCCCTTTCGGTGAAATCCCAGTTTCATTGTGTATTCTATTATTTACAAATATAGTACCACAAATCACAAAGTTGTGCTTATTACATAGTTCTCCATAATAATTTTTCGATGTGAACCTACTCTGTGTGCACCCATGATAGACTCCCAGTCCATGTTGTTCGAACCAACCTTTCATTAGCGTCACCCATGCATATGACAATATCCGATCTGTTAATCTCAACAAGACAATGTGAACGTTGACTATGAAAAGTCTCCTTATCACCGGATTATGCCTGTTCTGTAGGTGTGTAAATCTGAACTATTGTTACAAATTTAACACTAATACCGTTGAATCTTGTTGTGATTATTCGATCTGATATCGGCTACCAGTTGACAAGACTACGCTTCGCAGAGACACTTAACAAGAAACCGATCCCATAAACTGTGATTCATGTGACTCAGTTTTTTTTGGAAAGCAAGAGGGTTTCACCAGGGGATATAGTCTTTCTTCCGTTTGCCTTCTCATTCAATTCAGGTCTGTGCTTGATCCTAACCCACTATGCGATCTCTTCAGTGTTGCATAAAAGTTAAAAATAAAAAATTTGTCAAATTATAATAATGAAAGTCCTGATTGCCAACATGAACTCATTTATTAATATTATTTAAGGGATTATTGTATTATTGTCACTTGGACAATATGTTGACATTTCGTTGAGACGTCCCGATTTCTGATCGAATTTCAATTCGATCATAAACATATGTACCTCTATTAAGTTGACTGACAAAAAAAAAATTCAAGCTGGCCTAACCTTGATTTTTTTTTTTGTAAGTTTAGCAGCTCTTAAGCATATATTATGATGATTGTTAAGCGCCTCTACTTCAGAGTCCAAATTACATATTGATGCGAATATCAATATCAACGTAAATCAGAGAAGTCAATAGAAAAACCATTCCGCTCTTCAAATTATAAGTGGCAGTTTTTGTTTTGTTTGAAATTTTGAAATCTTAATGATTTTGTTATAAAGTCGCAGTCAAAAGAGCACACACCACATAAGTGTCTTATTTTTTTGATATTTTTTTTTATTTAAAACAAAAATTTTTTTTGGATTTTAATTTAAAAAAATCGATGTAGGTGTTGAGTATAATTTTATTTTTTTACTGGAAAAAATTTAAATAAAGTACTATAATGTAGGTAGATAGACATAATTATTGTAGGTTGGTCTCCTGGCGTACTCGTACTTATTATTATTTATTATTTTTGTATGTGAAATCGCGAGCGGTATATCCACACACAAGTCATAGGTAAATTTTATAACATTTTTTTGTTCTTTTATACTTCTTAAAGACGTTTATTATATACATAAAATGTATGTAAATTACCAATTGATGTTTCGGGCTCTACCTATTTTTGTATAATATCTTTTTTTTTTGATTTTTTCCATATTTAATTCATTGTATGGTTTTTTTTTTTTGGGTTGATATTCATGGTATTTGTTATTATTATATTTGTTCAATATTATGATGATGAAGTTGATGATCATGATGATGATCATGATCATCATGATGATATATCCAAAAGCATTCAAACATATCATAAAAATGTATTAAAATACATTAAATGTTTGTTGTGAAGATAAAATAAAAAAAAAAAGAATTTATTAGTTATTTTTTATCATTGAATAGATAATTTATAAAAGGAAAAGCCTATATTTTTTTTTTTATATTTTAACAATCTATAGTTTACTCATATCTGATCATTGTATTGTTATTCAAATAAGTCAATTACTTTTATCAGAGTAATGATGTACAATAATGTAACAACAATAGATAACAATTGCTGTTTTGATTTGATTTTTATCAATGGTACCGAAGATCATGTAAGAACAGTCCTCGATACAAGTTCATGTCATTCTTGAAACGATCGGGTCAGGATATTTTTAGTAACTTGAGCCACATTCCAAATGTTGCACTCATTCGATAGTACAGATGAACGTAGTTAGTATTAAAATAATTATGATTCTTCAACGCATTATTTTAATACATTTTGTTAGTGCACTTGCTGGTGCACTTATACTGGGTCACCTTAACGACCTGATCGATGAAAACGAGCGAAGAACTACTTTTCAATGCCCTTGATCGTTGAAGTTTTTGTTACATTTTGTGTTAAATCTTGCAAAATACAAAGTAATCAATCAATATATTACATTTAAATGCCATTACAACATTATAAACTAAATGTCTGTGTTGAGAAACACATTGAGTGACGGACCCTGTATATCACTGTTTTATCAATACTAGACTCTGAGCAACTCAAACATAAATTACTCAGTCGATACTTTAATTTCACATAGTCTCATTTAAGATCAACAAATTCTTTTTAGATTGCAACGGTTATTCTGGTCTAGAGTATACTATTCGGTTATTTTGATTGCTAAATGGCAAGTTTTTCTCATGTTGTTTAAGTTTCCAGAAAAAAATTACACTTATACCGCCATGCTGCACTTTTCCTTCAATCAAATTTCATTCAATACAATAAGTTTCTATCTCTTCGATTCTAGAGTCTACTGTAATGTCATTGGTTCAAGCATTGTTCTAATGTTCAAGGATCCAAATCGTGTCCATTTTCGTGTAAACCAAAAATGTTCAATATATACGATTTAGTACACAGTACTTGTTCCAAGCACACAGTTATATTAGTTGTTGGAATTGGATGTTAATTGCTTATTGGGATCCCAATCGCATTCCATTGTCGTTACAATTTTAATCGTATTTCAATTAATGTCAGATTACGTTAGCAACAGCTACCATGGGATGGACTATAAGTACTTGGATATAATTAAAACAAATAGGCCGGAATTACTAAAGGTGATCGAATAGTTTTGCGATAATTTAAATATAGTTACTTTAAGTTCTCAGTGTCTGTGGATTTTCCATTTTCTTAAGGTTCACCCAACTTAATTTTATGATTACATGTATGACAAGTTATTAAATTATTTGTATAGTCGAATACATGATATTGCATTTATTAACTGACTATTATGTTCACCTACATTTACCTGCGTTTTTTTTTTGTGCATACGACTGTATTACTACTGCATATATTACTTTGATTTATCGAAAAATATAATGATTAAGATAAATATTTTTTTTTAATTTCTAAAACACTTCCATGTTGTACATATACGAGTATAATGTTGATTGCATTTCAACATAAATATACACAACATAAAAATCAACCTACACATTTTGTAATAGTTTCTCTTTAAAATGTAATTGATTATTATTTATTAATTCATAATAAAATTGAAATGTGTGTCTAATGGTGTAAGTCTTGATAAAATTATGTATGTTTAATGGATGAAAATATTGCCATAATATCTTCAATTCAATATATTATTTATCCATTAGTGCGAGGCAATAATTTTATAAATTCTCTCATCATTATCATCATAATCATCCATTATCTGTAACGATTTGAACTTGTTTTTTTTTTTCATAATCTCTAACAGGTAATCGATTATATCGATGAATATTTTCAGATTTCTAAGGGTACAGTTTGAGAAGCTACCATACACATCTGACAATCTAGATTACCTGGAATATTAGTTTTATTAAATTAGTTTAAAATATTAAACAGATCAATACTTTGGTTCCAGTTTCGCATACACAACTACAATTTATCAGGCATTCATTGTGAGACTATACTTGACTGTGGTAAATAAATTTAAAGTAAAATATGTTAGGCTATGTCATTTACGAAATTATCATAAAATAATACATCGTCTATAGTATAACATTAGCGTACACCGTGAAATCAACGGTATTATTGTATTATTAAACTCTGGATTTCGAACTAAATAGTTCTCATCACTGGATGCAATTTATCGGCACACTACATTAAGAAAAATTATAATCTTGTAATTGATCATACAATATTCAGTCACAATATAATCCATAAGATAAATTGATTATCCATTAACGGTCGCGCAAGTAATCAAATAGATCAAGATGTGACGAGACTCACTGTTATATTTACATAACTGAAGAGGTTTAATTTAACATCTCGATTGTTGCATACTAATTTGAATACACAGTTTTGCAAATGCATTCAGGAGGCAAGCTGGTGGTGATATTATTGATTAATTATGAGATAAAAACGATTGAAACAATGTGAAAACATGAAATTTAATAGTTGAAAAAAAGAAAAAAAATAGATAAAAAAATGACATCAATGTAAGTGATGTAAAGAAGCTATGAGAAGGGTATAGTCAATTGAATAAAGAGCTTAAAAAAACGCACGACGGGATCAGCGTAAACACCTCGAAAATATCGCTGACCGCAGGCAGGCACTATACGCCAAATTCAAATAACATGACTTCCAGTTCAATACAGTATAACGGCTGTGTTATTTCAAATAAGACGCTGTAAATGGACAGGTGTACGGAGTACCTTGACGAGTTGCTGAATACAGATATTGCTCAGGTTACTCAGAACCCATATTTGAGAGAAGCGGGCTACACGAAAATTGAAACTTTCTACACCAAGTGTGTGAGAAATCAATTTCACATTACATTACATTATTAAAATCCATCAATATTGTGCCAGAAATGTAAAAAGTGAACTTGGATCATACATCGCATCTGTATTATTGGTGATATGCTCACCAATTGAGTGGCCTGCTATCATCGAGGTAACTCAACTAATTCATAATACCACGATGTCACCGGTAATCCCAGCCAGAAATTGCGCGTGATTGAGACAAAAATGATAAAACGTGCAAGAATCATTTAAACACAGTCTTCAATTCGATATTACAATAATAGAGGTAGAGAGCTTCCAACTATTGCGAATTTATTTGGTAAATGCTTGTGATGCCAGATGACGCATACAAAATGCAAGACAAATGTTGAGGATATGCTAAATGGACCATGACAATTGACGCAAATTTCACGTGATCTCAAATTACAAATTTTTTAATCAAATTCGTTAGCGGTACTTATTATATGGTTACCAAAGCTGGAAATTTGGCGAATATCGCATGTCACAAATACAATATTTCATCAATAGGTGTCTTAGAAGCGTATAAAAAATATTTTCGCTAAGGTGTGGAGTGAAATGATGGGGTGATGACTTGTTCTGATTAATTGCTGTTGTTCGTTGATGACATATACTTCCATGAGGATGGAATTTTAATTATATTAATGTCATAATGAAATAATTCGAAAGCAGTGTTTAATAATAAAATAATATCATTTTACATTACGAGAATGGATTAGTAAAAATTAATTTTAAGTAAAATTGTGACCTGTCATAGTCCGGAAAATATAGTTTAAAAATTTTATTTAGAATTCTTTAGAATTCTTTTAATTTATTTAGGGATTCCCGAAAATAAATTAATTCGAATAACCAGCTAAAAAAGATGGTCTGAATGTTGCTAGACAGCAGAAAAATATCACAAGATTTTTCGCATATGGCATTTTGGATTTCTGGTCCAGTAGTTTCCATAGTATATTGGTATGTTTCATTTTAGCTTAACGCTCTAAGTGTATGTGTTCTAAATGAAATTATGTGATTTTTATGCAATGAGTATGTGCAATTTTTGCGGTCTTTATGCAATCTCATGTGATTTTGGAATTCTCCGAAGAGATCACGTAGAACTTTTAAGCTCAAATGAATTTTGTATTATTATAGAATGACAACCTATCAGAATCACTGGAAGATGAATGAGTTCAATCACATAACCAGATATTTTTGATAAAATAATGTACTTCATTTCATAAGATTTTTACAATTACTGATCCTATATGCCAGGTGTATGGAATATTGGCTTAGTAAAGAAGACTCATGTGTCACAGTTATCACGAAAGTTATTTATTAGTATCTAATATTCCGTATATATATATATGTGTACACTAGTATAAACGTTTCACTTTACGCACCGTCAGGTTCAGACAAAATGTACATTTTTTTCTTATTTCCGATGATATTTTTGAAAAAATTATTTGTTTTTTTTTTCAATTTTTTTTTTGAATTAGTTAGGTATACGAGAGTAGATACATACTAGTATTTACAAGTACTTTTGTATGTACTCTGTACTCTATATATGTTTTCGTCATTGCTATGCATGCATATAAAACCTCGTATAGTAATAAGTATCATTGAAATCTAATATAATATACAATAGTGTATTTTAAGCGGAATTGTGTAAATGGTATTTTGTTACAGGACGGAAGTACACTTATGTCACGTCCTAACATTAAAACTATAAGGTTTATTGTTCCAGAAGATATGAATGAATAATTCAGAGAAAGAAGGTAAATATTATATAGTTTTGTGTGAATGGCATTCTGTATATATCAGAATATCGTATACGGATATGATGATGGTGTTTACCATATGAAGATATACGAATATAATAGACGTATATATATGATCTTTTTAGTAGAAGGTAAAAACCACACATTCGTAGATATAAGTCTATCTTAACATAAATTAAAGATATACTCAGTTTTGTTTGCTTTTTATTTATTTACCTTTTTTCTTTTATTTAAAGTTGTTAGTACTCTCTTAATTTATTCATTTTTTATTCAAAAGCATTCCGGTAGGTAATATATATATATATATATACATTCATTCTGTGTATGATGGTGAGTATCATTATATGGCATTTCTTCTATAAATTAAATATCAACTGTAAAAACACCCACAACAGTATCTTCAGTATAATCTCATCTCATATCTTACAATATGCTAAACAATGATGAATTCTTCGATAGATACTCGTTTTATACGCATATATCATTAAGATCACTTTTTTTTCATCTGTGGTACACTACTTTCAGAATCCTCTTACTATACAATGTGAATTTTATTTTAAAATATATCCACCAATTTATTAGTTACACACATAAAAATATCAGCATAGAAATAAATGGTTAGTAAAAGAAAAATTGATCACAATCCCAATCTACATGAAGTCTAACATAAATCTTTTTAGAATAATTGTACGTATTGAGTCTGAAAATATTTATCTAAAGGAAACTGTGCACCAAAAATGCATTCAAATTTTAACGTGGACATACTTAAGGCATACGGTATAATTTGTGACAACAATTTGATTTGTTATCATTGGCATGCCAACTGTATAGAATCTAACAAGTATCAATTCTACTATCCAAAAACCATTTGATTTCATTATCATTATCTTAAGCTTTACGCATCATAGGTAGTATACCGTGTCCTATACACATATTTACAACATCAAATATCAACTGAAAATCTGCATTAGTTTCTAATAAACATGTGAAACATGTTAGTTGATCGGTTTAACAATTGAATAATATGGCAGAGATATTTATTCAGTAAGTTATAATAAACAAGACACCAATATACCTATAGTTACCCTGATGTATACTAGTATTTCCGGTAATACCATGTTATGGTGTAT